>JAOEHQ010032501.1:0-13105 GCA_025447715.1 Asclepias incarnata | reverse complement strand
GCTCCAAAAAGTACTATTGCCTAAACTGTGGACCTATAGAGAGAACACGTCTTTCTTGGCCAGTATTATTGAAGCTCCTCGTACTGGCCAAGAAAGACGTGTTCTCTCTATAGGTCCACAGTTTAGGCAATAGTACTTTTTGGAGCTCTTCATACTGGCCAAGACAGACGTGTTCTCTTCTCTAACGGTCTACACATATGCTATAGTACTTTTTTTGTAACACCATTCATCTTAATCTCCGGTTCTTCAATCTTAAAGATTGTTAAGGCCAAGGTTAGGACCGCTACACCCAAGAGGATTATTGCGACCATCATGCAACCACACCACTTGATGTATTTCTTTCGTCGAGTGGTTTTCTTTAACACCATTTCTTCGTCATCATCGTTGCTATGGACGCGAGCAGTGGCAGGAGCTAGAGGTCTCACTTGCTCTTTTTCCATCGTGTGATTAGCTTTCTAAAATGTGGAATTAATTTAGGCTTGGGTTTTTGGGGTTTATGGTTATGTGACTTTATACTTATACAACCTTAATTCATCCTAGATTTTGACTTTTGTTATATGAACCAACCATGGTTGTTATTCTTAATTTCTTATGGTTTGAAAAATGATATTATATGAAAAGGAAGTTGATGAAATGGCGTGCTTGTATTAACAACTGACAAGTACAAGAAATTAAATTTGATGTGAACCATGATATATATATATATATATATATATATATGATGAACATTTGAAGTTAAAAAGTATAAAACATTAAACGTATACCAGTATATGTATATGTATCGAAGGAGCGCCTTGTTGTTGCCTTTACGATCATTTTTAAATAAGGGATTTACTATGTATATTTAATAAGTTTTAGGAAGGACAACAAAATCTAAGAATGTCAACTTGTATTGGATTATATCGTTGACCACGCGCGCAAGCGTTCTTTCCAAAAAAAATTTATTAAAAATGTCTAACGTAATTAAAATATTAAGTATATATTAAAATAAGTATACAACATGTCTAAAAAAAAAGTATAAATAAATATGCATATTTTTGAATTAAATCATACTAAACAAAATGATATGCATATTTAAAATAGAACATAACGAAACAAATTTATATAAAAAAAGCTTTGCTTAAGGTAATCAAACATATTTAAAAGAAATAAAATATAGCGTACCATAAATATGTTCATGTATTTAAGATATAAGCATAAAAATGATATGTTAATGAAAAACATTTATATAAAATATTTTTCAATAAAATAAAAGGGAAAAGGAATAAAGAAAAACATATTTAAAAATACGCATCTAAAAACATAAACATAATATAAACAAACATCTATAAATTAGAAAGATGTCAATAAAATAATAACATGTATGATAAAATACATAAATTTTATACAGGTTAGTAAGCATAAACTATGGTTACAGGAAATTTTTAAAGTTTTGATTAAGATAAAGGTATATATATATATATATATATATATATATATATAAAGTATATAATAGAGTATAAGATATATATTATCTAATATTGTAAATGTTAAAAATAAGTAAAAAAAAAAGAAAGAAATGTTATTAAAGAAGAGAGAGAGGCGGGAAACAAAGGGGTTCTAGTGGCTTTAAAAGCTTTTTCAGAATCCCGTTTTAGTATATATTGATATTGATATATACATAAGTCACCACTTGAATAATATACATACAAAAATCACTAGCAACCGCTAAAACCATATAATCACATCCTCAGTAAACAACACCACAACCCGATCATTCAAATGACTAAGATTATGCAAATGAATCGGGCGATGACTATCCACGACAAAAAAATGCCATCGCCCCTAAATCCAACACTTTCCTTAAATCCCTATGACACCCCCAATTAATCAATATGGAAATAGATTATAGATGAAGGGAAAAAAAATAGATAATAGATATAGGGGGAAAAAAGAGGAGCTTTCAATCGTTGTCGGAGCCGTCGGAGAAACCAGTGCCGGAACCGCTGCAACCTCCGACAACCTTCTACCGACCACTATCAACCACTACCACTGTAGCCTTCAAACACCACCACCACTCCCGCCGTTCTAGCTTTCAACCACCAACACCACTCACATCGCCACAACCTTCAGCCACCACTCTTACTCGCATCCGGCCACCACTGTTCCTCGCAAGTATTTACTGTCATTATTTTTATCCCTTTGAAATCATGATATGATATACTAATAAACATGCTAGGTTAATTTATATCAGAAAAATTAATACTTGTTAAAAATGATATATGTTTGAAAAAAAATATATGATATTAGAAATTGGGAAAATCAAGTATGCAGCTGACTGCAAAATTGATAGATGCAGTTACACACACAGATCAAATGGATGATTGATATCTTACAAAAATGCCCCCTGATTTTCAAGGTAACTGCATAAAAAAATTATGCAGTCAACATCATCCAAGCCAAGCCTTTAGAAATTTGGGATGAATCTCATATGTGTGTGGACAAGAAGTGGTGGTGAAATAGTTGTCCTTTTGCATTATGATATTGTATTTCCAATGGAAACAAACTGGGTATCAGTTTGCATACTGGTGAGCAAATTGACCATTGGAAATGGCCTTAGAAATAAATGAATCTCATGTATCTATATATGTATGTACATATAAGATGTCGTATATATCTAATATATGTATATGTATATCTGTATATTATATTTTAAAAAAGTAGGACAAAAATTTAGAGTTAATTACACTTTTGATCCTCGTGGTAAGAAAAAGACTAAAATACTCATCATGTGCAGGTCACGTGACCTCACATTTAACGTCTGTTAATAATTTGGACCAAAAGCGTTGACGAGGCAAACTTTTCTGGACCAAAACAGTAATTTATGAAACCTAAGAGGGGAGGGAGTGGGTTTGGGGTTCGTTCGGGGTTGGTTGGTGACGATCGGGCACACCGCCGCTGGGGGTTGGGGCCGATCCTTTTTGTTGGTTTTTTGGTGAGAAACACCGAGAAGAGAGAGAGTGTTGATGATGGTTTTCTTGGCCCACAATGGTACACTTCGTATACATACATATATATATATATATATAAATTTATATAATCTCCATGACACGCCTTACACATACTGATCGAATTGAAAGCATGATGATGATGATGATGGTGGTGGTGGCTGCTAGCTGCTGCTGGTTATGATGATGATGATCGATGAAGACGATATATATATAGATATATATATGTTTTTCTATTTCATTTTCTGTTTCTCGAACACACCTTCTTTGGGGAAGAAGAAAACGTGGTGTGTGTGTGTGTTTGCTTTTACCTACGGGATAGGTAATGGCAGAGATGGTGGGTTTTTTAAACAGATTTTGAGGGTTGAAGAAGAAAACTTGATTTGGGGGAGGTGTGTGTTTTTATAATGTGAAAGTGGTGTGTGTTTGCGTTTGCCTACTGGGTAGGTAATGACCGTGGAGGACAAGATGACTTTTTGACAACATCAAACAAAAACCCAATTAGCAGATAACCACTAGTATTAAATATGTCATAAAACCTCTTTAATATATGAATTTATTAATATAATAATACATATATGTTTAATCTGTATTTCAAAAATATGATTATAAAATGAAAATAAGTTAAAAGAAGGTAGATATTATTAATAAATGTATGTTATACAAATTGTATATATATTTTTATACATATTTATATATTTATATATTTTTGTTATAAATTTTTTATCTTTATGACTCTTACGATACGAGTCACGATACGAGTCACGACTCAAAAATTAGGAAAACGAGTCGTATCACGAGTCACGAGTTGACAACTATGCTCCATTACATGACACCACCAAGTAACCATTATTCTTGTACACCCCTACATTACATAAACATTCATTAATATCATTAGGCATAAACTATATAGGCACAACACATACAACGGATCACTTTTACAAGCCTGTCTCAACCTGCTTTTACAAAACTACCTTTTCTCTCCAGGAAAACACAAATAATCAGCTTTACAATATTTTCCAACAGTTTGCATTTTGCAAACACGATAATCAGATATTCTACGAGCATTTGGTATTGCGTTTCTAAAACATATTTGGCGTTTTGAAAAAGTCAGTCTCTGGCATGGTTTTTTAAAAATGTGTTTCCTAGTTCCCTAACCTATTGGGAAACACAAAAAGATCATATTCACAAAATTTTCTGACTATTTGCATTTAGTAAACTCGATAATCCGATAATCTACCCTAACACGTAATCCCAAACACTCTCTAGGAAAACTCACTTTCTGTTCTTTCAAATGGTTTCCCAAACACTATTATCCGCCTATTTACATTCTACAAACGCAATAATCAGATAATCTACCCCAAAAAGCAATCCCAAACACCCTCTAAGTCTAAACACATAAAACTACAAACAATTAGTGCCAAATTAACAAAACAAAAAACTCACTCATGGGTGGAAGAATTTTAGCAGGAACATTAGGCAAAAACTTAACATCTAAAGCAGCAGAAGAAACCGAAGAATCTTGCCCGAAACACGAAGGCCAGCGTTTCAAAACCCTATGACCCCAATTACTATTTCCACCACCACCACTTCCTATTGCACTTAATTGAACCAAAAATGTCCATATTAACACACTACTAATCCCTCTAATTGCCCACATCTTAATCTTTGGTGATCTTGCTGAATTCTTTAATTTCTCAACTCTAATTTCTCTTAATTTCCTTAATCCTATTTCCCCAATTCCAAATATTTTTTTATTCTTTTCAACTCTACAACACATTTTCTTTTCATACATTCACAACCCCACAAAAACCCTGATAAGTTCTTGATTAAAGACTCAAACTTCCCGGTGACCCCGAAATATTAGACCCGGATCCGACTAGATTCTAAATGGGTTTTTGGGGTTTTATTGTATTACACAAAAAACAAAAATAGATTTTTTCTAAAAAAGGATGAAGTGATGATGATAAAATTGAAATTGGGATTCCGGTGCCAGAGATGAGAAAGTTGCCGGAATTTGAAAGTGTAGGTGGCCGGTAAAAGGAGTAGAGAGAACAAAAAGGGGTTTTCTTTGCACAAGGATTAAGGATGACAACGGGTCGGGTATGAGCCGGTTTTAATTAATCCCGGAGCCGAACCCGAATAAAAATCCTCTCCTCAAACCCGGACCCGGGCCCGACGGGTCCCCGTTTACTTATTAACCATCGGGTAATGGGTTTCTCTACGGGTAATCAGGGATCCGTTATTTTTATTTATTTTTTTTAAACCGGTTACTTAATGCAAACCTAAAGGAAACAAAATGACAGAAGAATATTGCGTAAGAAGTAGTTTTATACATAATACATTAATACATATACATATGAGTGGATGTTACTGGACATCAAAGTTACACACATATTTGTTTAACTGTATATTGGATAGAAGAAGAAAATTGTATAAATGAAGTCATGGAGAAGGAGGTGAAGTAAATGGGGCGGGTTCGGGGCGGGTAGTAGTAAACCTGAACCCGAACCCGATAAGAAAACCACTACCCAAACCCGCCTGATCCCCATCGGGTATCTTATCGGATCCCCATCGGGGATAAAATAGTGCCCAAAACCGACCCGATACCCGATCCCCATTATAAAACCTGAAACCCGACCCGAAATGAGACAACTTTTCTACTATATCAAACATAATGTTCTTTCATCACCCAAACAGAAGGTAATACAAACAAAAGGTCCAAATAGAATATAAGCTCTAAGTTCATGAGCTAATACAAAAGTTGACTGTTGAGCGGTAACAAACAAAGGCTAAATTCATGAGCTAATGCAAAAATAGATTAAAATGGAAGCTCTTTTCATCAGGCAATCACTCGAGACATCAAATCTTCAACAAAAGAATACCGATTGCCGACTCAAAATGAACGGTCCATACTTGTTCCACTTTCATTGGCCCTTCCCTACAAAATATTAGACAATAAACAAACAATTTAAAAATGATTAACGAATACACCTTTATAAACACACATATCCACTAGTTATACCACTGTCGTCTGTTGGAACCACGTTAATGTGACCGTCACTGATCATCTATCCTTCCTGATATGATAATTGACAATAACTGAAATCCCTATGTCTGGTAAATATACGATGGACGTATTTACTATTATTGACATACTATATGGTTTCCCATTAAGTGATTGGAACTACGGGGACTTATATTGCACATACTAAACACCATGGACTAAAGCTATAATGTTTGACATTATAAATAGAATGTCATAACCTCACAATTACAACTCTTAGGCTTAATCATTCTTCTCTAATCTCTGTACAGTTCCCTCTCCTAATTCGGCTCTAACATAGTCGAATTTACCATCCCATCATATACAATCATCTTAATTTGGGAATCCGACATCAATGGCAATTGTGCTGAATATTCTTACAGAGTCCACATGTTTGCCAGGTGGGTTTATCATTATCATGTTTTCATTATTTATCAAATACGAATCATGTTTATTCCAACATGTGGTATCATGAGCCAAAGGTATGATGTAGACAGTTTTACCCCTACTCAAAGGTAGAGAGACTGCTTCCGGAAGGACCTTCGGCCTAGGGCTTTACCCTTCAAAAATATTCTCGATGGCAAGGCGATACCGAAGAGGAAAACGGAGAGATCTCGATCTCAGATCTAAAGAGAGAGAACTCCCAATGTTTGAATAATACAAGTGTTAGGTCCGTTTGACCGTCTTAAATCCAAGATCTATATGATATTCATGTGTGCGGAATCCACATGAATACATTCATTATGAGGTTAGAATTCACGCATAAATACAAACACGAACATGAATATAGAATAGGAGATAAACAGTAATTCTTGTATTATTGAAGTCATATGATTACAATGATAAATCCGTATGACTACATCTCTATGTTTACGGATCACAAACATAGAAACGACTATAATGTAGAATCACATATTGGCGGAATAACAAGGCATTGATCACTACCTCGTATCCCTTGAACGACACATTAGCTATTGATGGTTAAGCTAATAACCAGACTCGTTAATCTGAAACCCTAGACATCGATATCTATTTATAGGGACATAAACCCTAATTGCATGGCATGGGCTGGACTTGTAAATTCGTGGGCTTTATAACAAATACGACCTCTTAAATGCTTCTCCAGGTCGTATTTAATCACTCAATTACGACCTCGTATAGGCTTGAGGTCGTATTTAGCCCTTTATCAGAATTGTATTGCAGCGGACACAAATTGTGCACGAAACGTGCACTAACAGACTCCCCCTTGACCGATGCACTCAATTCTGATAAACACAATTGAGACTTAATCCGCTGGCACAACAATCTGATCTTCAAACAACAAAATCTCTATATCTTCATAACAACCAATTATCCCAACACTTCGCATCGAAGTAATTAACTCCCATAAAGATAAGAAACTCTGTAGAATGAATTACAAACTGTAGTATCAACAAATCCTGTCTTCAATTAGCTTTGTTTCTGACTCTTGTCTCGTATCTTCACAATTCTACTAATCACCCGAAGTCTTTCATATCAGATCTCCCCTTTCAAAGTAAGCATCTCCAAACTACATAAAGATCTATTTAATCTCGCAACCGAATCTGAAAAAGTCGCCTTATTAATTATCTCTACATTATTGGCATATGATAAAGGTTCAATCTTTAACTACTAAGCTTCAAGTAATCAGCTTCATTGCTCCAATACTTCAACAAAAGTTTCCACAACTGCTTTAGGAAGATCATCTTTTGTATAAATTCAATTAGAACCAAGAACACTATGATCTTCATATAAACTCGAGTATGCTTGCAATATAAGTACCACCATTTGTTACTCCGAACAACAAACAACAGAATAACACAATGATCTTGATGTAAACTTGAGAATTTTCATAATTTTGCTTAGAAATCCACCGATAGATATGGAAGTGTTATCCCCCCATTTCTCTACAAAATCTCTGAACTGCAGCCTATATCTGTCTTTTGGTTTTAGGATCTCCTATTCTGTGAGGTTCTCTTAAAAAGCCTAGAGCAAATTGCAGTATATGCTCTTTTGCCAAAAACAGGGTATAGAGAGATGTACAGGTTTCCCTCCAAATTTTGCCACTAAAATATGTTCACATGAAAATCTGAATTCCATGTAAACTTTTGGTCTTATGATGATAGGAAAAATTTGATATTTTTCAGAATTTTGCGCCAAAATTGTGCTGAAATTGCGCAAAATCGGACCAAAAATTTTTCAAACGCTACCAAATTTCAAATCTCGCGTAAAAATCCTTTTATAAGACCATAGGCAAAAATTATTTTTCCCGCCAAAAGACCTTTTTTTTTTGGTAAAAAGAGTCTTCTGATGGAAAACTTACCCTGTGGTGTTTCTTTGCTGTTTCTGATAAATTGGTTGATCCTTTCTTCAGACTGAAACACTTCAGAACCTCTCTGCATGAATTGAAAAGCTGCTGGATGTATATATGCGATGACGCATCCTTGAAGCAATTGCGAGGTCGCATCTTACTAATATTTACGAGGTCGCAATCTCATAGATAATTGCGAGGTCGCAAATGTGCTGTTAATTATGAGGTCGCAAATTTGAAAGTCAAATGCGAGGTCGTAATTACACCAGGTCGCAAATCTGCACCTGATCATCATCTTTTTCGAAACAACAGCCCTTATCTTCGAAAACCTAATTCTATTCGAACCCTAATCCCAAATTGATCAAACCTGAATCTGGAGAAGCCCCAACATGCGAATATAACAGATTTGTTTTCATCATCACAAGCAAAAGCGTGTAACAAGGTAAGCCGAATCTGATCAAAGAATTAACTTCAAGAATTCGCATGATTAGATCTTAGATCAGAGACATATAGCCTCTATGGCTCTGATACCACTGTTAGGTCCGTTTGACCGTCTTAAATCCAAGATCTATATGATATTCATGTGTGCGGAATCCACATGAATACATTCATTATGAGGTTAGAATTCACGCATAAATACAAACACGAACATGAATATAGAATAGGAGATAAACAGTAATTCTTGTATTATTGAAGTCATATGATTACAATGATAAATCCGTATGACTACATCTCTATGTTTACGGATCACAAACATAGAAACGACTATAATGTAGAATCACATATTGGCGGAATAACAAGGCATTGATCACTACCTCGTATCCCTTGAACGACACATTAGCTATTGATGGTTAAGCTAATAACCAGACTCGTTAATCTGAAACCCTAGACATCGATATCTATTTATAGGGACATAAACCCTAATTGCATGGCATGGGCTGGACTTGTAAATTCGTGGGCTTTATAACAAATACGACCTCTTAAATGCTTCTCCAGGTCGTATTTAATCACTCAATTACGACCTCGTATAGGCTTGAGGTCGTATTTAGCCCTTTATCAGAATTGTATTGCAGCGGACACAAATTGTACATGAAACGTGCACTAACAACAAGTAGGGAATTAAAGGATGGGTCATAGACTTCTAGACATCATTTACATCAAAACTTTAAAGTAGCAAAACAAGTAGTCCCAAAAAGACTAATTAAAATGAGAATGTTTCCTTTTTGATGCAGTGAATATCTAATTAGTATGATCTATAAAAATCAAGCCTACAGTATATGACAAATTAATTCCATTCTGTAATACTAGAGAAAGATAGTATAGTGTGAGTACAAATTTAAACTATTATTTGACCACAAGAAAATTACTTCAAGTCCAATTGCATGTATACAGATCATCTACCTATTCAATGTATACCAAACCCTCAAGAAACTAATGATACCATTCCTAATTTCTTGTTCTGATTATAAACATATTTACATATTGAACACTATAAACAGATTTTGTTAAAATTACAAAACGAATAGCCTTTTGCATTTCTGGCCTATTGAAGATAAAAAGGAAGAAAACCCAAATCTGTGGATCAAAACACTATATACACAAACTATGCCGAACACTGGAAACATCTTACACTCGAAAATGCAGCGAGAAAATTGCACCATATATATACACACCTAAACTGAGAGTGGTTCCCTGAGCGTCCACCATGCATCCATAGGGTCTTAAAACTTTGGTTCTTTGGCATTGGTCGATGGTTGCATACCTTGTTTCTACAAATAGCGTGTTGAAATTGGGCAATCGTTGACCCTTTGGCACAAGCTTAATGTGAAAAACTCCACCATGGCCAAGGTTTTTTTTACTCATCAATTGGATACCCAATACAATGCATAAAGAAACATAACTTCCCTGGTTAAACTATTGATCGATAATTTACAATTACATATACCTAATATAGAGGGTGTTTGGGATTACATTTTAAAATGATTATCTGATTATTACGTTTGTAAAACACAAATAATCTTAAAAAATGTTTGGATAAAAAAGTGATTATCTGCAATGAAAACGCAGTTTTGGAGAAGCATGTACTTACATGCCTTTTCAAAACGCAGTTTTGAAAACGCAAAATCTATTTTGAAAATGCAAAATTTGTTTTGAATACGCAACACCAAACACCACCATAGTGAGTAGTATTTTTTAATAGAAAATCATCCTACGGATTGACTGTTTTCTTGTTATCTGTTCTGGATCGGATTGACTATTTTCTTGTAATTTTGCTTAACTTCTCAAAGCTGACTCGGTATTTGTATGAGTTACAGAAGATGAGGTCTGTTTGATCTCGTTAACTACTACTTTTGGTTCAGAGATTTTCTTCTGAGACATGGCTTTTTCTAAAGCTCGTTGTCGAGCCTCTGTAGTGGCTCGTTCAACTGCAGCACTTTCTGCTCTAAGCTTGGATTGTATGGAAGTTTTATCAGAAGCTTTAGCGACCTTGTCTTGACAGTCAGCCATTACTCTTTGTCTAACTTCAGCAGGTACTCTTTGGGCAGCAGCCCTTTCAGCTCTCCGCGAGCTTCAACAAAAGCACGTTCATGAGCCTCACGAATTGCTCTATCCACAGCTAAATTTACTCTCTCCCGCTCCCATTCTTCAGCTGTTACTTTCTTAATCCTTTTGGTTTGCTCTTTTTCCACTATTTTGCTTGGCTCAGATTCTCTAATTACATCCTTAGGTTCTTGTGATGTTCCTGTTTCCTTTTCCATTCTAATTTCAGGTGTTTCTTCATGAGATTGTTGCAAGTTGCTGTCTTCTTCCTTCACTGAAACAATTTTTTCTTCTGTTTCTTTATATTCTTTAACTTCTATCTCCATACCATGCATTGTGTCTGAAGATGATTCAGACCGTACATCATTTTGTCCAAAATCCACGTCAGCTAAACCACAATTCGACACATCAACACATTCATCATCATTGTCTTCAGAGGATGTTTGATCTACAAAAATGTTTTCATATATCTTTTTCTATTGCTTCTGTGTCTTCTACTAGGAACTCTTGAGCTGAGCTGCTACTGACATCATCGATCTCTTGACTTGAGTCTGGATTGTTATCGTTTTGGTCATCTCTGCAGGCTTTTTGTGTATGCACACTCTCACTTTCTTCTGCATCATCATAGTCACTTGATGATGTCGCATAAATCTGCGGTTCCTCAAACTTATCCAGCTTTTCCGATGGTTCTGCTTTGTGATTTTCTTCCTCTTTTGAAGACACTTCTCTAGTTCCTAAGCTATAAGCATAATTTGGTGCATTCTCGACCGTTTCCACTTCACAGATATCATAAAACTCCTCCCCCGTATCTTCAACGTTTTGGCTTTCAGTGTGTTTTAGTTCTCTCTCATCTTCAAGCACCTTCTCACTTGCTTCATCATCACTCTCTTTACTTGCTAGACTCTCATCAAATTCTTGTTCAAGAACCTCTTGCTTCTTATTTTCCAATAACCCCCAATTCTTCACTGAATCCCTTTTCATACCCATTTTGGTCTTTGATCTCATCTTCCACCTTTTGATACACGGTTAAGTTCTTCAATTCTTCAGCCAGCTTATGAGTAATACTTGGTCAAAAATCATCTTTATTCTCATTTATTCTCATTCAGCTCATCGGGTTCGTCATTGTCAAATTTATTCCCAGGCTCGCCTAGTCCCTTTTCACAACTTTCAAGCACAAGAAAATCATTGGGTCTCTGATTATCCTTCTGGGAGCTTCATATGTAGTATTTTCAGTTGATTCAGAAGAACTTGTTTCATTTTCATCTACCGCTTCTTCAGAATTGCAAGCAATCTTATTATCTCTCAATTCATGAGGAGACCTTAATGGGATCTCAGAGTCCTTGGCTGCTTCCAAGATTTTCCCATGTATTTCGTTTATAACCTTCTTAGCACCAAAAAGCTGTAAAGTCTGAATGGAGTACTGTGCCTCCATGCTTATGATGACTTCTTCCATTTGAAAATACTTGAGCTGCTTTCATTCCATCATCTTTTTCTTTCCGTTCTTCACAAGTATTTGCGTTCCGCACTCTAGCTAGCTTTAACTTTTAAGCTATCTTTGAAACTTTTGCTTGAAAATCCTCTAAGACCTTCCTTCTTTCTGCCTACTGATTCCATTGCAATCCGTATACTTTCTTGAGCCTTCTCTATGGCTTTTCTTAAAGCCTCTGCAGAAACAGCCGCCACAGAATTCCCATCAAGCTCCTCATCAAAAAAAAAAAAAAACAGGAGGAAATTCCCCAGGAGTATCCCTTTTAAATGTTCCGGAATTTGTAGCAGTTGATCTCGTTTCATAATCAAAATGATTATCTAAGTTGGTTGCTGAAGCTACAGGGGATGATGATGATATCTTGGAGGGATGTGATCTGAGATCTGCCTGAAACGTCTTTAAGTATCTATCATTGGATAAGGACTCATTGGGACAATCTGCATTGCTAGATTCCACAGTAATTTTGGATGTTTGTTTCTCCTGGAAATCTGTCTTGCTAGAGTTGACAATGGGATGAACATTATTTATCAAAGACGATTTTTGCTTCTCAGCTCCCTTCTTTGGTTGAGAAGCTGCTTCATCATTGGTTGCTGAAAGTGCAGGAGGTGATGATACTTTGGAGGCATGTGATTTAGGATCGGCCTGAAATATCTTAACATTTCTATCATCAGACTTCATATTATCTTGAAAATCTTTAATTTGAGATTCCACAGCAC
>JAOEHQ010032490.1:0-13106 GCA_025447715.1 Asclepias incarnata | reverse complement strand
TGTTGGTTTAACAACCGGACTAAAAGTCTCGAAACAGTCAATACCAGGTTGTTGTGATTTTCCATTGACAACTAAACGGGCTTTATATCGTTGTAAGGTACCATTTGCATGGAATTTATGGCGAAAGAGCCACATGCATCGAATTATGTGAGCGTCATGAGGTCTGGGTACCAACTCCCACGTATTATTTTCTACTAAAGCCCTATATTCATCGTTCATGGCCGCAGTCCAGTTTGGATCAGTTAATGCATAAAGGTGTGATTTAGGAATGGGTTAGATGGTAGGATGGCTGGTGGTGTGGAGGTTCATGGGGGTTTTAGGTTTGGTGATTCCCGCTTTGAGGCGAGTGGTCATTCGGTGTGTGTTTGCAGGAGGTGCGGGTGGAGGAGGTGGTGATGGTACGGGTTGGGGAGAGGGAGGTGGTGGTGGGCTGGGCGGAGAGGAGGTGGAAGCCGAGGATGGCTGTGAGCCGGGTGGTTGTTGGGCCGGTTGGGGAGGTGGAGTGGTAAGTGGGCTGGGTGCGGTTTGGGCAGCAGAAAAGATGTCCGGATGTGTGAACATAGTGTTGGATAGGTCATTCTCAAAGGGAGAATAGTCACGATGGGTTGAGGATTGAGAGAGGGGAAAGGTGGACTCATCGAAGGTGACATGGCGGGAGAATGTGGTTTTGTCTGTCGCCAAATCGAGACAACGGTAACCACGGTAGTCGGCGGGGTAGCCAAGAAAGACGCATGGGGCCGAACAATGAGTAAGTTTATGTGGTCGGGTGGATGAGTGATTAGGAAAGCAAAGGCACCCAAATACACGAAGATGGTCATATGTCGGGTGACGAAGGTAAAGGGCAGCGGTGGGGGTGTGGTGGTTTAGAAGTTTGGAGGGTAGAATGTTATGTAAGTAAACGGCCGTATGGATGGCATCAACCCAATAGGTGGTGGGAACGGATGCATGGGTTAAGAGGGAAAGCAAGATTTCGTTGAGCCGACGAATCATGCGTTCAGCTTTCCCGTTTTGTTGGGAGGTGTGAGGACATGAGAAACGAAATTGCAACCCGTGTGTGGTAGCAAACTCCTTGAATTGGTTGTTGTCAAACTCCCCACCATTGTCACACTGGAAGGATTTAATGGGAAGGTGAAATTGGGTTTTGATATAGGTATAAAATTTGGTGAATTTAGTGATGGTTTCGGATTTGTAACGCAAGGGAAACACCTAGGTGTAATTAGTAAAATCATATATTAACACAATATAATATTTATAACCACTGTGTGACACAATAGGGGATGTCCATAAGTCACAATGCACAATGTCAAATGGTAAAACAGTAGATGAATTTGATAAAGAAAAAGGCAATCGTTTATGTTTGGCAATTTGGCATGAATTACAAAAGAAACGACTAGTCTTATTACATGGAATTATTTTATTTGATGTAAGAAAATCAATAATGGAAACACCTGGATGTCCAAGGCCCTCATGCCATGACTCGGGTGCAAATGCAGCAAAAACAGATAAGGTGACTGGAGTGGGGGCAGTGACGAGATAAAGGGGACCGTCACTGTCGTGGCGGCTCAGGTGCTTCCCAGTCTTGAGGTCCTTTACAGTAAAACCAAAGGGGTCAAATTCAACAGATAGAGAATTGTCGGTAGTAAATTTACGAACAGAAATAAGATTTTTAATAACATTGGGTGCGTAAAGGACATTTTTTAGGAGAAGGTTGTTTTGGGAGTTGGGAAAATTACATTTCCTGATCCAAGAATGGGCATTTTGTGGCCATTACCGACTAAAATAGATTTAATAGAAGTAAATGTGGGATAGTTAATACATATACCTTCCTCGTCGCTGAGATGGTTTGAAGCACCGGTATCCATGTTCCAGTTCGGGTCATCTGCTTCCATACCTAAAGCCTGAAATGCCTGCCCGATGTCAGTGGGGCTGAAGTGGGTCAAAGTCAGTCACGTGGGCCTGTGGTGGAGTCCGAGATCCCTGCTGCTTGTTGTTACCATTGGGCCGAGATGAACTGGTGCCTTGTTGTGGTTGTTGCCATGGTCCTTGTTGTCAAGGAGAAGCCCAGCCGGCTTGAGTGGGATACAGACAAGGAGGCGGGGCCCAACCATAGTTGGGTCTGGGTTGTGCAGCCCACCAAGGAGGGAAAGTCCAGGGCTGAGGCGCGCCCCATTGTGCAGGCCGAGAGTTACTGGGTCGAGACTGCCCACTCTGTGCACGGTTGCTATTACCACGAGACGAGCCATTGGACTGCCAAGAGCCCTTGGAGTCATTTGTCCGTCGCTGATTGTACCTGGTCGGGCCCCTGGAGTCAGATGAACGTCTAGGAGTTGGTGGGTCAGGTTGGGTTGTTGGTTCGGGAACAACAGCATCCACCAAGGGGTCGGTCTGACGGGTTTGTGACGACGCTCTTCAGCGTTGAGAAGATTGACTACATCTTCCCAAGGCGGAAGATCTTTGTGGAATTGGGTAGCCACAACATCGAACTCGGTCGGAAGACCGCTAACCAGCTGAATGATGAGTCGATGTTCGGATACGGGTTGATCGATGTCGGCAAGCTGGGCAGCGATTTCTCTAAGTTTTTGGCAGTATTCTTGGAGGGAAGGCATAGACTTGAGTGTGAGATTTGTGAAGGCTTTTTCCAGGGCGGCGGCACGAGGCCCTTTATTGTTCAGAGAAAGTTTCTTCAGGCGACCACAGGCTTCAAAGGCAGTCGACTCCGTATCCAGAATTCGACTTAATAGATCATCAGAGATCGTGGAGTATATCCACTGCAGAACTATTGCGTCTATTTCCATCCATGATGCGTAATCAGGATCGTCTTTCGCAGGTGGTGGGGTTCCGTCGACATGGTTGAGAACTTTGTAACCACGGGCATTCAGCAAGAAAAGTTTTACCCAAGATGAATAGGTTACTTTAGATCCGTCCAAGGTGCGAACCTTGTTTTGGATGTTCGTAACCGTATACACGGGGTGCATGGTGTGAGTTTTACCGGCGATGGCGGCAGGGGTTTTTGACTTATCGGCCATGGTAGAGAAGTTCAGTACAGAGAAGTTCAGCAGGAGTAATAGAGACCGTAGCCTCTAGGGTTTGTTCTTGGTGAGAGACCGTAGCCTCTTGGGATCAAAGATATGGGTTAGTTAGGGTAAAAGAGCAATGCTCTGATACCATGTGAATATCCAAAGGATTCAATCATTCTCATTGAAAGGCAAAAGGTAAATATATACAAACAGATCCCTAACTAACCTAGCCATATTCTAGGAAAGCTAATCACAGTAATATACAAAAGATATAATACAAAACTAACCTAGCCATATTCTAGGAAAGCTAATCACAGTAATATACAAAATATATAATACAATAAATACAAAATATTCTTTCGAATATATGTTTGACTAATATATATTTTGTATAAACAAATATAATCTTACAAAAATGCTTAATGTTTAAAAATATAAATGTACATATGCAAAACCGACCGACACGGATTTTAATGGTGAAACAACAGTGTTTTTGATTTTAGAGGTACTAGAAGTGTGCTCGTGCAATACACAGTAGCTGAATATGTTTTAAATACTTTGGCAAGGACATACGGTAAAGGGATAAAAGTGGCGGCGTCCGACGTGTGTGATAGTTATATATTTTGACATTACCATTAGTTATGTTAACTTTATAATTTATATTTAGGGAAGGTGAATATAAGGCTGTTTCATACCTAGGCTTATGTATGAAATCCTCACATTTTTGTTTTTTAATCAATAAAATTCATGGGGCCCAGGTCATTTATTTGTTATACAATAAATATTAAAAAATTGGTATGTGAATGGTTCTATACCTAACTTTAGGTATGAGACAACCTTATATTCACTTTTGCCTTTATATTAATATATTAAGTTTTTGTTTAAATCAATTTTATACTATTTTGAACAATTGATATTGTAATAAATTTGATTAGCATATTAAATGCAAGAGTAAAATTAAAATGTACTTAAAAATACAAATTTAAGAATCCCTTCAAATGTTTTTTAGTGTAGTATAGATAAAATGGATAGGAGAACATTGTGTTTTAACTACCACGTTTTGTTGCAGTAATTTCGTGGGGAGTTATTTTTGATAACTACGTTTTGAGGCTCCAAATTAATCGTAAATAATCAATCTTTTTGTCAAACATCTAAATCAGATCATCTACAATTTCAAAACCAAATAATCTAAAAATGACTTTTAAAAGACAATCCCAAAGGACCCAAACACCCCCCTTTGACAGAAATTTTTTTTCGTTATATGGTGGTCATAACCAAAATATAAATTTGATTTTCTTTTCACATGTTTTACGTGAGTTTTGTAGTTTGTTTAAAAACCAATATTTGAAAAACGACCCATCACTAGCCAACGACACATTGATACGACAAAAGACATTGCATTTGATTAGGACGACACATGTGTGATAATGTAAAGGTACCCTACGTTAACATAAAGGGCAACACAAATATATATATTTTCTTATATGATCTAACTAGAATATTAAAATTTACTTAGCTACAATTTATTAAAATTTTATTTATCATTAAAAATTACTTTAACTTGAACTTTACTTAGCTACAATTTATTAAAATTTTTATTTTGGGAAAGGCTAGACGAAGCATTATATTGATAACAATTCCACATGTCTAGGGGAGCTGAATCGATACAATACTTTAACATGCAAAAAGTACGATATCAAGAAACCAAATTTACAATATTACAATGAAAATGATAAATGTGACTAATTTTGTAGACATACAAATATGTTTAAAAAACTGATATTGACACATGGTATGATCAATGGTTAAGTTTTATAAAAAGAAAACAATGACTTTATTCAATCTCTCTTTCTAAATCTTAGCCACAGGCTATGACATATGTCAACATCAAATTTTTAAGCATGTTTGTGAACTTACCAATTAGTCTCATATATTATTACTCTTATAGTCTTATTGACACATTCTCATCATCCACTGTAGCAAAAACAAGTCGATCTATTCCTCCAATTCTACAAAACGCATAATACCATCTCTTTTTTTTTTTTGAACGGCAGAAAATAGTTATATTAATAACAATCAACTAGCAAGACGTTAAATGGTTAAACAATAACAAAAAAATACAATCTAAAAATACAACATATAAATTCACAATCTAGATTCTTCTCGTGACCTTAACTGCGAGGACCACCTTACATGAGCCAACGAAAACTTTGGTCCCATCATTAGAGTTAGACATAGTAGTGTAATCGGAAAATAGTGGTACTAATAGAAGGCACAATGCCAAGAAAGGAAATATATCACCGAGTGAAATTTTTTCTCCAGATACTAATAACAACGCTGCAATTTATCGGCATGAACTCAAACGTTTGTTTACTTAATGAGAAAAAGTAAGCATATTAGTTATGCTAATTTGATGAAACAAACTGTTATCTCACTTGTGTGGAATCTTTTTGAATTGTAATTAACTTTTTTATTTTAATACAGGCAATAATATCATTGTGTTTCCTTTTGCCGTTAAAATAATAATAATAATATCGTTATGTTTAACCGTCTACATTAGTGTGTTTGGCATGTGGTTACAAGTTTGTTAGAAGGGCTAATTGTCAAGAAAGACACAAATAATTGAACTTTTTTAATTAAAAAATAAAATACTTATTCTCATCTAAAAAGGTAATTAACTCAATGTTCTTTATAATTTTTAAAATGGATATTTTCAATTTTTTAAAAATTAAAACGTACGTGTCTTTACACATATACTTTCATTAACCACGTGATAAATCCACGTGTATCAAAAAAATTACGTGGCATCTAAATACATACATATACAACTAAATTTAGTCTAAAAGATGATTATAGAGAAATTGAGTTGCAATGTATATATTTAGTTGTCACGTCATTTTTTTTATACACGTGAATAACCATGTGGTTAATGAAAAGCTATGTGTAAAGACACGTACGTTTAATTTGAACAAAAAAAAAATTAAAAATACCTTTTTTTGACAAACGTTGAATTAATCATCCCTTTTTAGATGAGTGAAAATATTTTATCTCTTAAATCAAAAAAAAAATAACTTAATTGTCCCTTTCTTGACAATAAACCCTTGTTAAAACTCTGAGTACATGATTTTATCAGCTAGTTCAAGTTCTCAAGTTTTGTTTGGCTGAACTTTTATATACATTTAATTTAATCAAAATATTACTTTAGATCAAATTTAGAGGTCATCAAATAAATAAGTGATCCTTTAATTTGCAGTTAGTTAAAGGAAAGAATAAGTTTTAAGATCTTATAACGTATATGAATCATATACAAGTCAAACAAGTTTTCAACTCTTTAAATTAAATCAAAATTATCAGAAATTCGGAGCTCGACGGTTGTAAAATGGACATCATAATCGTTTTTTTTTTTTCCTTTTTTTTGTAACATCAACTAAAAAATATTCATATTGTCTAGTTTGAAAGAGCATTTTAGCGAATGATTCATACATTCAGGTCTTTTAAAAAGCAACGTACCTACGTACCTGCTATCATGGGCGGAGCCATGTATACCCGAGGGGTAACAGTCGCTACCCCTGAACTTTTACCTGGTAGTGGAATTTTTTTTTTTTTATAACGTTTTTCGTATTAGATTTCGTATTTCGCTACCCTTGAAACAAATTTTCGCTACCCCTAAACAAATTTTCGTATTTCGCTACCCCTGAACTTACCTCCTAGATCCGCCACTGCCTGCTATGAAATTATGATCAATAGGGTAAAGCTAAACTGTGATCAATGATAATATAAATTATGAAAAAGGGTCTATCAAATTGAAGTGCGTTACTTCAAGTTGTTGAAAGCAACGTCCCTACTTTGATTCAAACAAGATTATTAATGAAAAATGTCTTTAGAGCCGAAAGATTAAAAGTTAACCTTAAAACAAGGTAGGAGCTGGCCTTCCAATAAATATAACCAACAGATCTCATTACATATAAACAAATAAAAAAGGAAGCTAAAGCGCAATCACTCGCAATATATACAACTCTTGGCCTATATAATATATAAATTCAATTTAATATCACAAACTATCAATGAATTTTCATTGTTTGTTACACATAGATCAATTAAGGTGGGAAAATGGTAAAATAAAAATTAAAAAAATTGTAAGAGTAGAAAGATGATCATTGTTTGGATTAAAAAAAAACTGAAAAAAGATTGAAGAGTGGAAATGTTGTGTTATGTAGTAAACAGATGAAAAACAGAAGGAAAGATAAAAAGGGAAAGATTGTCAATCTTCATGCTATAAATGTAGTTATTGAATGACATGTAAATACAAAAGGATACAACGACTATCAGATGTTCTAGTAACAATAAGACATGTTTCTTCATAATAGGTTTCAGGTTCGAGTTTTATCTTATGCATATTTAAGAGTGGCTACAAGTATTTAATTTCCACTTATTGTAGGCCTAAGTGAGTTTTTCCCTCTAGATCTCTGAGTGATTGGGGTTTCTCATCGAAGGGCTTAAATTTAGGGATCTATTCTGCGAAAAGGCTCTTTAGTGTAGACCTGGTTAAGACAACGTATGCTATACCTCCCGTCATTCGCCAGTAATTCACACCTTTCAAAAAAATTTATAAAAGGATACAACAATATTAAGGAATCTTAATAGTATAACTAGATGGGACCCGCGTGATGCGTGTAACGACATTACACAACGTGCGAGCTGCCGTGACGACGCTAATTTCAAATCAAACACTTGTGTAAGAAAATGATATCATAATACCCGCACAAAGTATAGAAGATAATGTTCTGATGAATTAAAAAAATTTATTATTATTTTTTATAATTAAAAATTATAAAGTATAAGTTATAATAAATTAAATTTATAATCTTTAATTGATAATCAATAGATGGATTGATACAGGGGGCTTAAAACTTTGAGGTCTTGGATTCAAATCCTAGTATAAGCAAAAAAATGTTCTCATGATGGAGGCAAGGGTTTTCCCAAAATGAGTTTCTCACCCAAATTTGTCGTTCAAAAAAAAAATGATTGTTAATCGGATGATGTTATCTCTCTATATATCTTATTTAGTTTAATAAAATTATTCACTGTTCCAAAATAATTATGCAAAAGAAAACCAACTTGCTTTGTAAATTCATGAAATAATTAGTGTAAAAAATATTAAAATTAGTGTAATACTTAAATTAATTCATCAAAAGCATAATAATGTTGCACTATATTCAAAATCCCTTTAGTTTAAACTTTATTCTTTTATGAATCCTTTTCACTTGAAACATGCAACAACTTTCGAGTAATCAAGATATATGATTGCCATTCCAAAAATAAAAATAAAAAGTTCAAGATATATGATTATATTAGATGGGTGCCCACGCGATGCGGCGACGATGGTAGCGACAGTGATGGTAGCGGCGACAGTGTGGTGATGGCGGCGGCGATGGTTGGTGGTGGTGGCGACTGGTGGTGGCAGCGAGTAGTGTTGGCAGCGAGTAATGTAGGTTATTGATGTAAGAGGATAGTGTAGTTGTTTTAAGAATTATTGATGTAAGGGTATTTTTGGTAGACCATGTGTTTTAGTTATTAGGTATATGAAAGTCTAGGGGCATTTTTGGGTTATCAAAATCTTAGTTAAAAGGCGAGAGGGGTAAATACTTTATATAATATGGTTCTGGTTCAAATAAAACAAGTATTAAAGTAAAACAAATAAAACAATCATTTTCTCTTAACAGAATATCATTGTGCATCATGAAAATCTCTGTGCAGCAGTATATATACTTGTGCTCCATGGATCTTCGTGCATCAATTTTATGATGATCCAATAGTCAAGATCTTATCTTATTTGTTTTACTTTAATACTTGTTTTACAATAACCAACCTCTATATAATATAGATAAAGTACCTGTAAAAAATATAAGTTAAAATACATGAGTGTTTAGATGTTTTTTCTTGTTTTTTTAGTAGCAATTCTAGTTTTTGGCTTTGTATATCCATACATTCAAATATTTATGTTTAACTAATACAAACTTTTTATTAAAAATTGAAGCTTCTAATTAATAGTCAATAGCCTTTTTATATATAAAAAAAAAGTAATTTCCTTGTAAATATATTAAAATTATTACATTTGACAAAATCAACCAAAAGATTAGTAACATAATTAATATAAAAGATATATATATCATGATCATTTGTTATTAGAAGAATTAATAAATAATTTTTTTAGATTGTGTTTATCTCTCATTATGAAATAATGACATAGAGATTCTTCACATATAATTATTTAAACCCAACTAATTTATGATTTTCTACATGCATTTGTGTATAAAGTTAATGCATTTAAACTTACTTTTAAAAGCAATTATTTATTTTTTTTCAAAAGTTTATGAGTTTTACTCCTTTTTACTTGCAAATTTCATTTGGTTATATGTAAGATAAATAAAAATTTCTAAAAAATGATGAAATAAAATAATCAAAACCCTTATAAATGAAATGAAAAAACTCAAAAAGTATAACAAGACATATCCAAACTTGAAGAGAACGAAATTCTAGGGTGTGTTTAGTTATAGAAAAACGTATTCATATATGGTTTTTCTAAATTTATTTTCTATGAAAACATAAAACTCAGTTTTCTAATTTATAATTATACTTTGAAAAACACATTTTTAATGTTTTCTAACTATTTTTCATTTTAGAAATAGAAAACTTTTTGTAGGTTCCACTTATCAACTAAACTGTAACACTATGCTTTATAAAAATGTGAATTTTAAAAAAAAATTCAACTTTAAATTATAACTCCGTTAGTAAAATGCGGAAGCAACTTTTAAGATCCCCATTGATTCCTAACAGAATCATAAAATATAATAAATGTCTCATAAAGGTGTTACCGATATAGTATCATCACAATAATCCAAATGATCGAAATCCACAATCAACATAACAAATGCCAAACGACTAAGTAATAAGTGTAATAAAAGCAACTAAGGGTAAATACAGTCAACATCCACTAGCTCCAGAATAGCTACCCATCTCATAAACAAGCTACCGAATCGCCAATCAACGCCTAACCTGAGGGCACAACACATTTTCACAAAACAAGTGTCAGCTATTAAAGCTGGGTAAGATAACATGTTAGTTTAATAAAAGGATTGCCAATTAACACTCTTTAACAATTCAACTCATACATACATAAAGGTACAATTACCAAATCAACATAAACTGCATAATTAGGATTATCAAATCCTACAATGTGCCTAGTAATCCTCCAACATCACCAATAGCTACATAACTACATAAGCTACATAAACCACCCAAAAGTTATGCCAAGAAAAGCTACAGAAAAGATTGTGTGCGGCGGCTACATAGCCAAACAGGGAACCTCGCACCCGACTTGATGGGTAAACCTTTCGGTGGTCCATCGTTTTCGTTATGGATAGGTATAACCAAATCCATGAGTAAACCGTTAACACCCGGTGGTCAACCACACACATCCGGAATACTCTAATCACCCGGTTGTTTCACAAGAGAACATGATCAGTGCCACCAAGTGACGCCATAGCACACTTCGTCTAAATAAACGTCATGTGTGTTAAGCTTAACTCTTACACCCAATGCTTGAGACTTTCACCAATAATTATATCACCAAATTCCACATAATATGTTTTAAGGCCCTTAAACATGCACGTTACATGGAAACCTAAATCATGTCTAGTGTACTATGTGTACGAGTCCACATAAATCATTCACAACTCAATCAACAAGCTACATAAATTAACCATACAACAATAAGCTCATTTTTACTTAAGAATGCATAAATGATACCCCAATCAACCTCCCACATACAACCCATACACAACATAAAATGGGGATTAATTATCAAATATAAGTTTTATTGTGTCCATCGTATGTCAAAAGTAAGTTATCTTACCTCCTGGAGCTTTACAAACGACTTAAATATAAGTTATTGTGCTTGGTATGTGTTCTTGAAAACCTATGATCAATATATAAATAATAAACATCACACATCTCTGATTATACAGTGATTATGATTAGCATGATGCCGAAACACCATGTACTCACATAAACAACTCCACAACAAAATCTAGACAAATTCAGCACTGCGCGTCTGTCAAAATCAACATTTTTCACAAACCTTTACTTAACTATTTGACAAACTGTGTTACCACTTTAAAGATAACTCTTTTATCTAATAATAGCCGTTAGAATCACCTCAATACCATTTTTCATTATTTTTCTATAAATTTTTGAAGACAGACTTGTCATACTAGTCCCAAACCTGTCCACTTCTGGAAGTTAGCATTTCGACCCACTTCGAGGCAAAATCAATGAAAATATAGTTCAGATTGAATTTAGATGACACATAGAGCTTTCCAGAAAAGTAAGATTTTATTCTTGAAGTATTAGAATGAATTTGCTAATGATTTTTACAAGATGGCTGAAATTCCATCCCTATCGAACCCTTGTTTTCAAGCAATTCGGTGAACAAACCATTCCACCAACCAATCCTGACTTCCAGAACTTAAATACACATAAGATATAACCCAATTAATGGTTTCATACCATCCCTTGCTCCAGAAATCAATTACTTTCAATATGAACAACAAACCCTCGATAAGGATACGAATTCGATTAATTAATCACCAATCACCCTCTTGGGGTTATGGACCATAAATTAATCAAAATTTCACTCAATAATCAACAATATATGGGGAATTCAATCAATACTTGAAAGGAATGGTAATCACTGCAATAGGGCTTGAAATCTCTACCTGAATCACATCAAAACTCCAAGAATTGCAATAGGGAGGCAAAGATGGGCTAGGGTTCTTGAGAGAATATTAAAACCTAATTAAAACTAAATTATGGAACCTAATACCCCCTAAACCTGTTGTACCCCTTTGCTAAATGACCTTTATGCCCTCACCTAATCACCACAATGACACAATAACTCCATTTAACGACATACGGCTCTAACTGGAACACAACACCGGTTTTATACTTAAATGACACACTTTAATCTACTTAATTATCACATAGTAACTCACATAAAACACATAATTATTCTCACAATAAATCAATAATTATCTACATTAATTCTAAAGCTACTTAATGGAAGACCAACATTGACTAATGGTCAATGGTTTTTTTGAGATAAAAATCATTTTCATTTTATTGAGAATTGAAAATGAAAATTTTGAAAAAGTTTTGTATAACTAGACACGAACTTATTTTATATGATATATATATACCTCAGTTTATTAGAAATTAAATAATGAAAAAAAAATTATAATCAATAAAATAAAATAACCATCAATCTACCAATATACTAAAATAAGATTGAGGTATCCTTTATCAACAAGTGGCTTTTTATTTGAGCGACACGTGTCCTTTTAAATCTGTATTAAATAATAATTTTATTTTTTAGATACCATGAATAATTAAAAGTTTTGATTAATTAATATATAGATATAGATACCTAATATAATTAAAAATTCAAAAAAAAATCACCTTTATTTTATTATACTTTAAATTTTGGTTTTGAAAACTATTTGAAATATATAACAAAAAGGAAGTAAACTTTAAATTTTGGTTTCGAAAACTATTTGAAATATATAACAAAAAGGAAGGGACAAAAAAAATGTAATAGTTACATGTTCCAACAATATACTACATTATTATTATTATGGATATAATTTTGATAATTTGACCACTTATAAATAACTAATATTTTTTTTATTTACTTAACTATAAAAATAAACAATAGTAAACCAAATTTCACTGATTATTAATGTTAATATTTAAAAGCTTTGAATGATCAATTCAACAGCCGTACAGTACATTGTGTAAATAAAAAACCTTGTATTAATATATATCAGCTACTTTAAATAATTTTCTTAGAAATTATGCACTCCTTTCCGACCATTCCCTTACTTTCTAAATCATAATTGTAAATTGATGATAAGACCTTTAAAAGTTGTCACAAAATTAAAGAAATAGGGTTTATTACTTCAAAATGTAAGCAACTTATCTCGTTTTGTCATTGTGGGTATGCAACTTTAATCTTGTGCATTGTATGTAAGT
>JAOEHQ010032479.1:0-13108 GCA_025447715.1 Asclepias incarnata | reverse complement strand
TGATTTCTTGACTGCTACAATTCTTCCATCAACTAACATACCTTTGTAGACTGTACCTTGACCTCCTCGGCCAAGAATTCTATTCTCGTTAAAGTAATCAGTGGCCCTCTCCAATTGACGTGATGTGAAAAGTATGGTTTTATCAACTAAAGACGGGTCAACCTCTTCTTGTTGCTTCAAAAGTAAACCACCATTAATACGTTTAAAAACATTCTTTCTCCGTCTTCTGGTTATTCTTTTCTTGATTAATTTGTACAATGCATAGCTTATTGCCACCAGAAAAAGTACACCCATGCTTAAGCTAGCACCTGAATGAAGTTCAAAAGGAAAGGTTGCTTAGTATCCAACAGTTTTATGGGTCCTGCTAAAAAGATATGAAATTCCCAAACCAGTTGACTGAGGTTTGAACCGGTTTGTAAACATTGGAAATTCCACAATTATCTTTGGGTTCTGGTTCAAATAAAAATAAAATAAAACAATCTTTTTTATTTAACTGAAAATCGTTGTACATCATGAGAATTTCGTACATCAATTTTATCATGATCTAATGCCCAAAATCTTATCTTACTTGATTTACTTTAATATTTGTACATTTCATGAGTAAGGTTCATGTTAAATCGCTTTTGATTTCGTGTGAACTGGATTACCTCTTGTTTGAATTGCTTTTCCAGTTTGTTAGAACAGTTTCTGTATATTGAATAAAATTATTTTTAGTTTTAGTCATAAAATATGAGGGGAAATGATAGGTGTGTCAACGGTTGCGAATTACCTCTTTTTAATATCAATCTTATTATTGTTGTTTTGTACAAAATAATTGTATGATTTTCACAACTCAATAATTTACCTAATATTATATCCTTATTTAATTACCACTAGAAATCCAATGGGTAACGATAGATAATTTTTTAATTTTAAATATTTATAAATTTGAGTTAGGACGCCCCATAAGAGGTGACGACAAACTACTTTGCCGACCGCCGATTCCGACTTTGGATAGTTTAAAACACAGGTATATAAATTGTGTTTATAATTTTTTGGTGAAATATTTAAATGCATAAAAGATTAAATAGATTAAATACAAAAATAATATAAATATGGAAATGTTAATTCAAAATTTGAATAAACCATTTCCAAATAAAAAAAGTTCTTAAAATTTTTAAATATATCCGTGCAATGCGCAATGGTGGATGATTTATCAAAAAAAATTAGTGTACATAAAATTCGTAAACTTCATTCTGTACATGCGTCAAAAGGGGATAGTGGCCGGCAGCTGGCTTCGCTGATTGCCAGTTATGGATTGTCTAAAACACGAGTATATAAAAATATGTTTGTTATTATTGCTAGAATATTTAAAATAAAAAATATTATATAAATTAAAAAAGGATTAAGCAGGGCACCCTGTCCCCGGAACCACATTAGAAACCCATCATGACATTCCCGTAAAATTTTTGATGCCGGTGAAATACCTTCACTTAATACCCACATAATTTTGGAATCCCTAATGATCGAACCCGCATTTCTCAACTTCACATGTAGACTCAAGTTGTATTAGTAACAGGTACCACTCTATCAATTGATAGATTGGTAAAATATTATATAAATTAATATATAAATAATTTAAATAATATAAATATTAAATGATAAGGTGAATGGATGATGTTACTTATTATAATACTTAAAAATTCAATTATTAAGACACAAGTCAAATGCTTTATAATATACTATATATAATCTCCTATCCTACTAAAGGGGATCTTTTGCTGATCTCATTTTGTTGATGTGTCGAGCAAGTAATATATCCACATCAGACTTTTTCTATTATTTATGATGTAAGATTTATAATGTAATAAAATAGATAATTATAATAATAATGGGTGTAGTGGATGGCTTCTTTGAGAAGCCTTTGGATTCCACATCAGATATATATGTATTTGTTTTTTGTAGAAACTTTCATGGGAAGCCACATTTTGAAATTGAAATATTTTTCGTATGCTTTTTTATCTCCCCATTTTCTCTCCATGTCCCCCCATTCATCTTCCTCCTTTTTCTTCTTTTCACCACTGATCTAAAATTGCTTCTTCTCCTTCGCCTTCGGTCATTTTTAGACAATGAATTCACTACTCTCCTCTCCATGGGTCGCTTGTCTTCTTCATCTTTGGGTTTCGATATCTTCTTCATCTTCGGGTTTACATGATACTTATTGTTTGTTGATTTTTTCGATTTTTGTTGTTAGGGTTTCTGTAAATTTCAGATATTATAGTTTGTTGATTTTAAACTTTCAAGATTTTTTCATCCAAGGTACAATAAATGGTAATGGGTAAAAAATTGTTTTCCAATAAAGTAAGTCAAAAGTAATATGTAGTAATTACGGGTTCATTTTTGTTAAACTATGCTTTTGTTTAGCGGATACTTATTTTTAAGAGTTCGAGCTCGTCAATTATTGACGATGGATTGATACACAAGGTAATATCTCATTTTATAATTTTAATCCTTGGCATATTACATGATGTTAGTGTATTTGTGTTTTCTTTTTATGTTTGATAATATCCCCTGATCAAAAAAACTTTACCAAGATTTTTAGTTATAAAGTTGTATATTTTTTCTGGTGGTTTCATCTTGTAGTGTTTTCTTTTTATGTTTGATAATATCCTTCTTTAGGTTGATCAAAGTTGGCATCATAATATTATATCAATTTAGGGTTTTTTTTTCCTGCAGGAACATGAAGATGACAAATCAAATCTTTCAAACTCTTTATTATATCAATTTCATTTGATGAATAACACCTAAGAAGATTTTGATTTCGGGGTTCGATCCTTCTGATATTTCCAAGGTATTTTGTTAATGATTTATATGTATAATTTTTTTGTGTTACATTAATATCAAAGTTTATGTATTTTTTTTTTTCCAGTTTTTCTTTGTTGTAGTCGCTGATAATATCAATCATGATGTATAAGATGTTGGTGCTTTTGGTGATGAATGTAAGATGCTTGATGAAATGTCTAAAAGAAATGGAGATGCATGTATTGTAAGGTACTGCTTTTGAGTTTTTTGTGTTGGAATCTTGATATTATTGAAAGTAAATAGAGATGAGTTGTATGCACTATGTGTTTCATGAAAAATCTAAATGGGACTAAGCTAAAACTTTGTTTTGGTTTTGTGGTTTCTTGGTTATAAATATTTGTTTGTTTATCTGCATAAGATCATACTATCTTTGATGCTTTACTAAAACTAGAATTGGATTAGAAGGTAACTGGAAATGGAAACTTTAATCTTATGGGTGTTTGCTTAGCTTATTTTTACGGTTTCTAGGAATTTCTAAAGGGTGACATGCTCATTGCTACGGCTTATGCTGCTTATGAGCTTAGCTTAGGGGGTTTTGGGTTAGCATATTTGAGTTATAAGCTTATTATGTAATTTTAAGTCACGATAAGCCTTTAAACCAGAAAATAAGCCACAAAATAATGCACCTGCTTATTTTAGATTAATAAGCACTACGAAATAAGCAGGTTTGTACATGAATATTTAAAAATGGTAAGTTTGATCTAGATTTTATGGCTGCTATGTGTTTATCCTTTGTACCAAATCAATGATAAGTAATCTTTTGGGGGTTAATACTGTTGATTGCTTTCAGACATAAGTTTTACGCCTAATTTGACTCATAAAAGTTACTCGTGGAACCTGTTCCGGGCAAAGTGGATTGTATCGATATTTGATTTTTATCTAAAAAAAGTCAAAACTTACATTCTTTTATTAAGAGGTAAAGAGTATCTTTTGAGTCATCTAGATATTATATGCAAAAGTGAAAGGATATTTGTGTCGTATTTGTAATAATCACATCTGGAGTTATTCTGTTATTTATAAAATCCTTTAGAAGCAAACACATGCGGGAATTGGCTTCAGTGCTTCACAATATGTGACATATAGAGTAGTCATCATTTTCACCTACTGTACTAATAGTTGTTAGTCCAAACATTGCATCCACGAAGCAAGGTTCATTCAAGAAATTGTTAGGTACGTTCTTGGAAAGGTAAATATCACAAAAATGAAACGCTTTATGTTAATACCCCTAAATTAGGTGCTGCAAGTATTTGGAATTGTAGTAAAAGTTGTGTGATTGATGGTATCAGATAGATTATAGTAAAAATTGAAGGGTTAAATGTGTACCTTTGTTTTTGTTAAGTTGGACATTGTATTGGTTTAGTGCAGGTGGTATTGTAAACGTATGAATGTTACTTAATGGTTGACTGCCTTTAGTTCAAACTTATGGATAGTTGTTTTTTACTTTATTTTTTAGATTTTTGGTTTTTAGTTTTTATTTATAACTGAATTATCTTCTCTCTTTTGCTTATTGATTATGTTTTGTGTCTTGATGTAGCTAGATTCAAAAGACCGAGGCTTTGATGTAGCGGTTCTTAACAGTCGTTTGGTAGAAATGGACATTATATTCTTGTGATCTTAGGTCTCTTTTTTTTTTAATAGTTGCAAGACATGAGTTTAAAAGTTGTAGTAGATGAATTCCTGAATATTTTTTTAATTTTTTTTTTTATGTTGTAGTAGATGACTGTTGTGGAGTTACCATCAGAATTTGTGACAAAGTTGTAAATGTTTATGGGAGCATGATTTATAACTCCTAATACAATTTGGCATGGTATATCAAATGATTGATTAAATTGATAAGCTTATTGTATAAATTTTCTATCAACAACCCCATTTTTCCGCGGGTTTTAAATCTAGTAATAATAAGATAAATGAGTAATGCGAATAATGGTAATGCTTAAAAATTCAAAAATTAAGACATAAGTCAAATGCTTTATAATATAGTATAGATATAGATAATATAGATTATTATTATTATTTCTCAAATTATTTATCTATACTATCTAATAAAGAATATAGACCCTGTTGAATGTTACTCATTTTTGGATATGCAAATTGTTTAAATTGTCCTTAATGATTAAATTACACCATCAATCATTTATCTTCTAAAATATTTCCACTAACCCATTTCCATCGATTACTTACAAACTTTTTTCTATATTTATGAATGATTATTATGGAATGAAACCATTATTTGGTAACATATCATAGATTCAGTTATGTCTATTTTTACTTTAAAATCTGAACTTTGTGAATTTGTTTATTTCAAATGAATTCAAGGTTTAAAAAAATAAAAAAATGATGAGTGCAGTTTGTTGCACCAACTGTTATTTTAAGCAGAGCGAGTAAACACAATATACCTAAATTGTTATGTACAACAAAGTCGAAGGCCTTTTTTTTTTTAGAAAACACAAAACACCTTTTGTTTTCTACAAAAATTTTCTAAGAAACATGAAAAATAGAAAACGATATCAAATTAAAGTTTTTGAGAAAAGTTTTCTAAGAAAATGAAAAACATCATTTTGCTATTTTATAACATAAATTTGGAAAACAACATTTTAATGTTTTCCATTTTCAATTTTTCATCCCCCTCCCCCTCTTCAACATGTATTTTAGTTTTCCAATAAGAAAAATGGAAATTGCATATTCTAATTTTGAACGTCGTTTTTAAAATTTTCATTTGTTTTATAGAGATTAAAAACCGTTTTCATTATTTGAAAAATTAGAAAACATTTTGTACAACTAAATGCAACCCAAAGTTTTAGGAAAAAGATATAAAAAAAAATGTTAGCCACCAATGTAGACCTTATTTTTAAAAATGGATAGCAAAATATTTTATGTGAATATTTCAATTTTCATGTGAAAAATATGCATATACATACCATATACTAGAAGAATACCCGCGCGATGCGGCGGATTCTAATCTTGAAGACGTTTTTATATTTGTGTTGGTTAACCTCACTAAAACCAAATCATCATTTAGAATAAATTTTGATGAATAGTAAATAAAAAACAAAATTGCCACAATCTTCAAACATGACAAAAAATTAAACATATGTCATATATTTGAAATAACTTATCCTTATTATGTATTAAATGCTTACCTTATTTAAAAGTGTTTAAAATATTTAAATTTTAAGACACAAGGCTTATGCATTATAAAGTTGTTAGATAGATTAGATATATATGCATGTCTATTTTGAGGCTCCATATTTTCACTGAGTGTAAACATTACATACCTACAATAACACCCCGGCCGCGGTTGAGTGATTTATATGGTTTAGCAGAATCATCTGTACAATAATAGCCCTGTTTGTAAACAGAACCATCAGTATTATATATTGGGTCACTGTTACAGTCACTTCCATTCAGTCTACACTTTGCACACGCTTCATTCAATATACTCGCATCTATATGAGAAAGTTAGATGTCAAAATAATTAAAATAGGAAGGGAAAAAAAAAAGATAATAATAAACAAACGCAAGAATGCTTGCATACAACCAACTAAAGTATTAAACTACATATGTTACCATAATAGCATCCATCTTGTAAATAAGGATTTCCTTCGTATGAAGAAGGACTGCTGCATTTCCAAGTATCTACTGAAGTTCCATTACCCAGATGGACTATGACTTTATCCCTAGAACAGTAAAGGCAACAAGTGACTCGATCGTTATCATTCTCTGATAGAGTCCACAGAAGCGATATCGGAACAAAAGTGTCTTCCCTAGCAATAGATTGGCTGGAAAAGCTTCGATTAATGTATGAACTGGTATCCATCACAAAGGCAGACCCACAAGCTCTGTCTCTTCCCTGATTTTTAAAGCTGCTAAGGCTAATATTGTAGGATTTGAGATAAAGAGGAATTGTGGTTTGGCAACAACTAATGCCAAAGCGGTTATTGTTTCTGTCGGGAAGAGTGCTGTCATTGAGACAAGATGTGGAACACCCCGTTACCACACTACTCCCATGATCCATCATTACAGCACTACCACACCCCTCAAAAACAAATATATTGTGTAGTGTGGAAAGCAAGAAGGGACTGCTACCAAGATTGATGGTATTCGTCTGAGTGATATTCGTAACTAGATTTTGGCAGTCAGAGAATATTGGTTTTGGTGTATTAACAATGATTGTTTGATTTTTCAAGCTAACTTCTATAATTTCAAAGAGGTTAAGTTCATGATGTAGATATGGCGTCGAGGAGTTGCATTCCACAACGTACCATTCGTTGATAGCACACTTTGCCCCGATTCCAAAAGGGTATGGAATCCTAACATTATTACCACACGTATCATTGCACCCTTGCATGGCATAACGCGGGCCAAGTTCTTGTGATGCCACTCTTACTGAAAGGAAGATAAGTACTAAATAGTAAGCTTCAAATAACTTCATTTTCTTAGTTAAGAAAGAGGTTTTTTTTTTCCTTTTTAATGGAAAAAAGAAATATTTTGAATGGTAAAAAGAAATACTCGTATCATTCAACTCAATCCCAAAATTTTTCAAGAAGCTATATAGGATGATTATTACCAGCAAACTGTGTATATGTTTATATATACATAAACATAAACCCGACCACTTGGAAAAAAAACACAGATCGAACAGTCTACGCCGTAGTGTGAATTCTGATGAATCAAAGCTGCTTGGAAGTTTGAATATTGTTAACAAATGTATGGTCATTGATTGTTTTACTTTTAGGCTATCTTTAACCTATCATATATTCATATCACCTACGAAAAACTGTTACGTCAACACCATCTTCACACCATCACCACCTTCTCATCATCACATTCAAATTGTACCTACATTTATTTAAATAAAAACACAATACTTTTCATTATTTAAAAGAAAAAAAAAAAACAATTAACCATCACCAAGGTCGTTGATGGCTACCACCGAATCCATCACAACCAATCCACCACCACCCCTTCGTAATCCATCATCACCTAGCATCGCCCCCCCAAACAAGTTGACCACCAAGCCCACCACCGGCTCGTTAAGGATGGACTTACCAACAAAATTTCAGTCACTAAATATATTGTGTTGCGTCCTACGAAGTATAATGGAGACTATATTTTGTCAGTACTAATAACTGATTTTTATCCGTCGGTAACGGTGCTACTCAAATCACCTTTTAACAATGTATTGTAGGGAAAAAAATATAGTCTTTTTTACATGGTTTTGCACTTTTACTCGTTTACACTTCACAATAAACATACTATTTAAAACCTATTATTACTCTATATATTAAAACCTATTATTACTCTATATATTAAAGTTGAATGTTACGAAAAGTAAACCACGACGTGGCGTCGTTCCGTTATAGCAACGTCGCATCCCGTTCCATCTTTTGGATTTTGTCATGTCGTATCTCGTTTTGATTTTTTTCAAATGGTTTTATTTTTGGTTTCTTGTCCAGTTTTTTTCTTCATGGTTTCTCTTCGTTTTTGATTTTTTGTTTTCTTGTACAAAATAAATATATGTACTCGATAGTCGATACTACAAACTTTTGAACATTGTTGTGGTATTGTCTTTAAATAGATATATTTTATATGCCAAAGTTTTTAGCAAAAATATAGCGACACAACATCAATAACAAAACGTACGACATGACACTATTCTGCTTCCGCCACGTCGCACCATGTTCCACCCTTCGGATTTTTCCATGTCACACCCCGTTTTTTTTTTTTTGTTCTATTCTTGGTTTCTTGCACAATTTTTTTCCTTTATGGTTTTTCTTAGTTTTTGATCTTTTGGTTTTTGCACAAAATAATTATATGTATTCGATACTGAAAACTTTTGAACATGATTGTGGTGTTGTCTTTAAATAAATATATATTCGATATGCCAAAGTTTTTAGTAAAAACATATAGCGACACAGCATCAGTAACAAAACGTAATCGCAATTATTGAAACTGCACAACGCGCATGTAATATTGCCTTAAATAAATATATATTTCATATGGAAAACTTTCGAACAAAACTATTCATGATCGATAAAATGGTTTTTAATTAAACGGTTGTTGATTCAACACAAATGATGCCCTGCAGCTAGAGCCACCTAGTTGTCTTATCGATATATCTTTCTTGAAGTTTACAAAAGGTTTAAATTAAGTTAAATCAAATACGTCGCTTGCTACAACGGAAGCAGATTATTTACCCTGTTACAAACACCTTGTCGCGACTATTTTGCGACACAACGGGTTCTTCACAAAATTAGGTGTGGCTAAAATTTTTGTGATGGAATTCACAACGTAATTGTATCATAAACCTATCACTGAAATATTTCTTAACCAAATTGACTAATTCTATAAGAAAATTAAATAAAATAATAACGAAATTAGATATTAAACTCTTAGCGATTGATTGTTACCGCGCGACTTTACTTGTGATGGATTAGCGACGGAATTGAATAGTGACAAATGTGATAGGAACATAACTTATGACATATTAATATATACAAAATGAGAATTTGAGAAAGAATATTTGGGAATTATTGTTGTTATCATCTTATATTGAAAATATCTACATAATACATATATCTATAATCTAAATCTATAATCTATAAATCCTTATAAAAATTACACCCCTTTTGTTGAAAAATTACAAAATTTGATATGCGAAATGACCGATATACCCCTACAGCTTAAATCTTAATTAATACTTACTTTATATATTTAGTTAAACTTTCTATTTCTACAATTAACTCATTTAATTTATTTTAACTAATATATTTTTAATTTTAATTATGAAAATCACAAATATGTCTTAAGAATAAAAACGTTATTTTTAACCACTAGCAAGAACCACTATAAAAAGTCGTCGGATTTCATCAGTCGAAAGTATTTACTCCCGCCGCATTGCGCGGACACTCTACTAGTATATACAAAGAAATGTAACCGCCTCTAACTAATAAGATTGTACAAGAAGATATGAGCCTCCATCAGACACACAATGTCGTACTTGAAGATCCTAAGCCTAATAGATTTCTACACAAAACACAAGTGCTACTACAACAATGCTTAAGAGAATGCGGAAGAATGTAAAGAAAGTCCAGGGTGCTATAAGCAACACTTAGTAACTTAAGGGTCTATTATGTAAATTACAAAGTTAGTTAGAAGTTAGTTAATGGTTGTTACAAAGTAGTTAGAGACGGTTACATTTCTTTTGTGTATATATATATACTAGCATGGTACCCGCGCAATGCGACGGCGGTGTGGTGGTGGCGGCGGTGGTTGGTTGTGGTGGTGGCGCGACGAGTGGTGACGGCGTTGGTGGTGGCAGTGGTGTGGTTATTATTGTAAAGGTAATTGATGTAAAAGGGGGTAGTGTAGTTATTTTAGGAGTTGAGGGATCTATGGTGTAAATTATTTCATTAAGGGTATTATAGGTATTTTAAGTGGAGATGTTTAAATTATTGAATAAAAGAATGAGGCTTAATTAATTCATTAAGGACAGTTTTGACATTTCGCATTGTGTAATTTTCAACAGGGGGTGTGATAATCTTTAATAGGGAGTATAGATAGGCTTTTTATTATGGGTCAAATTTGGGCTTATGTGTAATTGTGTTTTGGGCTTTTATTTTTACAAATGAAACACTTTTATTGCAAGTTCATGGAGAGATGTGTGGTTTCAGCCTTTCAGGTTTTAATTTGTTTTTGGGTGTTGGGGCTAAAATTAGTTTATATTTTTTTCATGGTATTTTAAATTATGACTGAATCGATGACGTTGACCTTTTTGTTTACCTGATAAAAAATATTAAGCCTAACTAAAATTTGAAATTTGTTGTTAAAGTAGCATATGCTCAAATAGCAACAAATATAAATATTGCAAATTTGCAACTAAAAAATATGGCAGTTTCAGAGATAGGGCCTTGAGGTTGTGTGATCACATAAGACTTATTACCATTTATTACGTCGACTTTTTAATTTATAATAATATATTATAATTTAAATTTGATGATAAGCTTTCACAAAAGAGCTCTGTATAGTGATTATGAGTTTGAGTTCATCAAATTGTCCCAATACAAAGAAAAACTTCTTATTCATGTTTCGGCCTCCTCAGTCCTCCCTTGGTTGCAAACCGGGCCAAATCTCAATCACTTATTTGGGCCTTATTGTTGGAGTCTTGGAGACTTGGAGCCAACATGAACAAAGCGGCCAATTGGGTTCCGATCAATGATGTCTAGCTCTATCACTCTCGAAGTCTCGAGTGGGGGCCGATTAATTCTTACTAAAAGTGTGTTCGTGCAATGCACGGCAGTCGAATGTATTTTAATTATTTTAGCAAGGACACACGGCTAAAATGTTGAAGGTGACGGTAACAGAGAGAGTTATAGATGTAGTATTCTACAAAGTTGATTTCTTATTTGTAATTTTTTTACATTTCTATTTATTGTTATGTTGACCTTTTAATTTATAGTAATATATTATAGTTTGTTTTAATTAATTTTATTTTGTTTTGACTAATTGATATTATGTTAAATTTGATTAGATTACTAAATATAAGATTAAAATTGGAATATACATAAAAATTTAAATTTTAAGACACATTTTAAATGTTTTATAATGTAGTATAGTTATAGATAAAATCTATACTCGAGGCTCTGCCCACCTATTACTTTTCGTTCTACAAAGCTCCCATCAAAGTAATTGATTTATTGGAATCTAAAAGGTGAAAGCATTTTTGGGGTGGAAATTCAGATCAAAATAAAATCAATTGGGTTGCATGGTTACAAGTAACTTCCCCTAAGGAAGATGGGGGCCTCGATTTGACTCCTTTGTGGGATGCAAACATTTTAACAAAATCGCGGCGATACAAAGCCGAAGAAAGAAATTTATGGAGAAAGTATATCAATGCTATACACCAGAGACCAAGGACTTGGCCTAGCCTTCCTTACGGAAAACACATTTCTGGAGTTTGGAATTCGATTGCCAGACTACAAAATAATCTCTCACATACCAGCTTATTCATGGCCCATCGTTTTAAAGCCAAAATTGGGAATGGTTGTTCCATTCATTTCAGGATTGATGTGTGGGTGTCTGATGTGACGTTCAAAGACCTTTCTCCCGAACTCTTTCTTCTCGAGGTAAAAAAAATCTATTTCTGTGTGTGATTGTTATGTTTTGCAAGTTGGTCAGGTCTCTTGGCTTTGGAGATGGCATAGTGCTCCATCATCTCCTGTACAAGTCCAACAATGTATTCAGTGCTCCATCATGTTTCATAGCTTCACAAGTATGGCAGTTTGTTTCCTCATGGTGTAATCTCCCTCCAATTATTGCTTTCTCAGCCAAAGACTTGTTTCCCATAAGAAATCCTTCAAATTTTTCTAAAAATAGAGCAAAAATCATTCAAGAGATAATCTCAAAAGCTTGTTTGAGTATATGAAAAGCACAATTGCATTTTTGAAAATAAAGAAGTTCTCCTCCAAAAAATCTGCCAAGAGATTAGATCACAAGCCTTTCTTTGAATTAGAAATAGATCATCTCTAGACTCATTTTCATGACTCAATTGGCGTTCATTGCTTTTGCAAAACGTTGTATCTCTCTATTGTTTTGCTAGCATCTTGCTAGCCGTTTTAATGAAACTAGACGCATGCCCGCGCAATGCGGCGACAATGATGGTAACGGCAGCGGTGGCGACGGTGGTACATGTCTCATTTTTAGGCTACTTATGGAGAGATCAAATGCATGTGATGAAGCATGTTCAAATGTTATTTTCTTACACAAAAAATCAATCATACGATATATATATATATGCACACACACATAGTGAAAAATTACTTTAGGAACCCCTAAAAGGTCAGGACCTTTAGGAACCTTTTAAATTAATCTCACCCATTAAAAAATCTAATCCAATGGATGATAATGAAAATGGCAAATCTGTAAATAATAGCAAGTTGAAATTTAGGAATTGAATGAAAAAGGGTATTATTGTCAATAAATAATTTCCATTTTCTAATATAAATCTATCCATAAATTATTTTCTCTCTCTCAAACTCACACACACTAAACACATTCAAAAACACAAACACAAACCCTAAAGTCTTTAAAATTCCCAGCCACCGACCGCCGGACGATTACACACCACCGCGTGCCGTTCGGTTACTCCTCACCCACCACCGTTGCTTGATTGTTTTTTGGTTACAAATATTTACTAGGCTTAAGACCCGCGTGCCGACGCGGTTTGGTGAGAAGCCTTTAGAAACGCTAATTATACAAATGTTTAAAC
>JAOEHQ010032468.1:0-13110 GCA_025447715.1 Asclepias incarnata | reverse complement strand
ATTTGGATTTCTTATGTTGATGTGATGATATTAGACAAGTAACACCAATTTCATAAAGTTTAAAGTGCTTCCGCTATTGTTGACGCCGTTTGGCGAAAAAGTTTTTGAAATCCATGTTTTGAAAAGTTGGGTGTTACAGCTTCGCACCATAACCTTCCCCTAAATAACTATATATATATATATATATATATATATACTGAATTGAAAAAGACCCGATTGTTGATATGAACAACATGAAAAAGATGGAGAACTTACCAAAAAGAATTAAAGAATCTGGTAGAGCATCAAGAAGCTGAGAAAAACTTGAAACCCAAAAGTTATTGCCAAAAACACGGAAAATTCGCCCATCGCCACCCGCGAAAGATTCAGCATGATATAATAGGAACTGATATATCATAAGGAGGCAGATATGACCTAGAAGATTGCTTGAACATGGTAAAAAACCGTACATATGATCACACTGCTCCTCGTATGAATCCATGCCTTTGAGACGTAGAAATGATTCTTCCATTCGAGTGGAAGCACCACCATCACCAACACCATCAGACACCGCCAACTTAGCATCATCGTAATGCAAATGTCGACTAGCTACGTTAGCGGATAATAGCAAAAGAATGAAAGGGAAATAGGATGCAAATCTTGCAACAAATTTACTCATTTTGAAAATGCTAACCGTGTTGATCGAGTGAATTGTCTCTATGGAAATTTTGCAATATATAGATCCATATGGGAATCCATGTAAGGTGGCGATGACCAAAGTCAAAGCTACTAATTATTCTATCGCCTATTCACACAAAACATATAATATAAAAAACAATTTAAATTAAAGATGATAATGGTAAAGCCATCCTTTCGCGTTTTAAGTCTTTCTAAAAATTCTAAATATTAGTCACTAGTCTTTCTAAATTCTAAATATTATGGTAAAGCCATCCTTGCGCGTTTCAAAAAGTACTTCAAACAATAATGCTAGTCTGCCACTATACGTTGTACGTTTACAATTTTGTTATAAAAGTTGGCGTAGTTTTATACTTTTCAAACTACTTCCAATACATAGAAGTGCATATTGCATTTGGAAAGTGCCATAACCTAATAAGTAAAAATAAAATAAAAAAATTAATGAGTAAACATGTAATAAACTATAGGGAGAATCATATATCTCTTGCTAAACATCAAAATAACATATTTACCCACTTAAATCCTTAATATCATATATACCCAATCTAAACCTTAAAACTCTCACATTTACCCACTTAAGCAACTTAATATCTTATAAACACAATCTAAACCTAAAAACTCTCACATTTACCCACTTAAGCAACTTAATATCATATATACATGATAGCGATAACTTTTTTTGTTATTAAAAATTCTACGACAAATCACTTTTTTTTTTTTTTTGATAAACCAAATATAACTATAAAAGACAATGATATAATTTTCGATCAAGTGTGAATAGTGTGTATCAATTTAACAAATCTTTTTTGATGAATAGTTACTTAAAATTAAAATTTTTGATCAATTGTGATTTGTGAATAGTTACTAACTTGACATTGTTTTTAATAATACAAAAATATGATGGATATATTAGTGGAAAAAAAAATTCATAAACAAACTACTAATTTAAAGAGTGTCTCGTAGTAACTTGACATTGTTTTTAATAATATAAAAATATGATGGATATATTAGGAGTTATAAAGTTATAATAATTAATTTATTTGGATAAATATGATAGTTTTAAGGTTTAGAATGGGTATATATGATATTAAGTTGCTTAAGTGGGTAAATGTGAGAGTTTCAAAGTTTAGATTGGGTATATATATGATATTAAGGAATTTAAGTGGGTAAATATGTATTTTGATGTTTAGCAAAAGGATATATGATGTTCTCCCAAAGCTATATTTGTTTTGTTTTTGTATATATTATATTTAAAAACCTTTATAGAATTATAGTGTACTTAATTTATTATTTTTTTTTTCACGATTAAAGGATCCCAACCTATTAAATTCAAATAAATAAATATTTGAATATATGATGCGGAAACGATTATTCAGTGGCATACACAAATGAGGACCGGGGCATTTTTATTTAGAAATTTGCATACCCTTTGGTGTGGAAAACATATTTATTTTAGTGTTATAAAAAAGAAAAGTTCAATAAAAATACCACATACCACATCCTAAATAAATTTGGTGCACAGTCTCGTCCGACCTCACTTTTGAGTCTTTAATTCTAAATTTCCAAATTAAAATACAGAGAAAGAGCCCGTGCCCGTTTACAATTTTTTTAAGTGTTAACCTACATAATATGATGTATCTAGAGTTGGGCTTACAGTATTTAGGCCATGTACATGGCCCATAAGAAAGATTTGTGATCAATAAATATGCATCATGAAATGATAATACTCAATTACTCAGTCAGATTTCAGACTTTCAGAGGGCTCAAATGAGTTATAAACTTATTACTATATGGTTCACACTAACTGGTTACTCCTTTTATTACTAAGCAAGTACATAAAAGTATAAAACCAATATTCTCATAACCAGACCAGGTATCAAACCGGTCTAGTAGGCGGTTCACAGTTCAACCGGTTGGACCAGATCTGAAAACCGGACCGGTTACAAAAACTGGTCAACCCACCGGTTCGCGGTTGAAATCGGACCAGCCGGTCCGGTCAGGTTTTCAAAACGATGCATAAAACTAACGGTTTAATCCTTTTATTACTATATGCCTTATGAATTTAGAACAGAACCTCATTATGATTCTTTTGGGCTAAATGAGTTGGACTCTTTTGGACTAAATGAGTGGGACTGCAAATGGTAACCAATTAGGTCGAATTAATAGAGGCATAGAGCCAGCCCAAGATGCTTTGATTCATATGGCTTTGTATATATGCAGTTAACCAAAACAATAAATTCTCTTAAACTTGGCATGATGCATTTTAACCAAAAAGAAACACTTTTTGAAAATGATACAACATATCCTAAAACATATATAGGCTCATTGTATAAACTTGAGCTAACTCATGAATATCCAACAACAATAATCAAATGGGTGTTAAGAAAATGCAATTCTATGGCAATAGAAGCAAAACTAACATAAAACAAGTTTTACATGCCCTCTATCCAAAATGCATAAAAAGTATAAAACCAAACACTACCATAAAGGGTTGCGTATCCATCTTTCAAAGTGATTCCGGCCGGATGATGTGTATATAGGAATGTACTTGGACGATGGGTACCAAGATACCTACCCTCTACCAAGAACGAAGCTGGAAAAAATTTCCAACGGATTCATAATTAATCCAGTGGTTCGTAACTAAACTAATACTAAAAAATGACACTGATATAACACTAAAATTGCAAATCCATATGCCCTATAGAGCAAATCCAACCAATATCTTCGAGTAATTACAACGACGAGCTAGTCCGCGATCCTCCTAACTCTAAGCTTCACAAGCTTCTAAACCTTTCTTGTAATGAATTAATGATAGATAGAAACACTCTAATTTTCATGTTTCTGTTAAACAACTCGCTTCTCTTTTAAACCTCTCTTATACATTTCTCTCTTAACTAGTGTGTATTTTTGGTAGGTGTTAGAGAGCACGCAAAAGGCACTAAAGACTACTCTCAAGACATCGTATGTTAATTATATATGTCCTTTTTTTTCATAATTATATATACCTGGTCATATTTCTTCATCATCAAATTGCTTATTAAGATTCACAAATATCAAATCAAATATGAAACTATACAATTGACTTATAGAAGAGAATATATATATCTCTAAAAATTAATTTAACAAAAGATCGATCCATAAAAACAAGAACAATTACATATATGGCAGAAATTAAAGTGGACTGGTGCATATATAGCACTTCCCAAATTTTACAATTTAATTAATACAACACTTCCAAATATTACAATCCCTTAGGTTAAAAAAATAACTAGTCAATCACTAGTAGTCATGGCCCATTTAGACTAACATATGGTAATCCGTACGTAAGACCGTAATTAAAAGTTAAAAAATAACAAAAAAAATTACAACTAGAACAATACCTTAATTACACCAAGACTTCCAATACCCCACGACCCTTATTCTTTAAGACCAAAGAATCTAAAAATAAATAAAAATTAAACAAAATTATAATTACCCTTCTTTTTTGTGACCAAAACATAAAAGAGGATATATGTATATGTATGTTATATATATTAAATAAAATATATGTATGTTATATATATTAATTAATTAAAATATATCACATGCCAATCATATATATATAGGACCACACTCACCCCCACCACCTCCAAATGCCTTGAAACACATCACATGCATGCATGCATAATATGGGTGCATTTTAGCAATATTCCACCCACACACACTTCGATTCCATATCCTTTTTTTCTAATTCTCAGATCCATGCTGATCATTTACTCTGGCCGCCTCATCCGTACCGTTAGTGGATGCTGGTGGTGGCTGTGGCTGTCGCGACGGAGATGTCGTTGGTCTGGTTGTGGTGTTATCAGCCTTGTTCGTGTTTTGTTGATCATTATAAACTCTTCTTAATCTCTCTATTTCTTTCTTTAATGCTTCTTGATGAGCTGCAATTAATATATATATATATATATAACCAACTGATCAAAGTAGGAAAAGACGGATCCAGAAAATTGGGTCATCTGGGGCAAAAAATAATTTACCGTAAAAATTTGAAAACATTATAAAACAAAAGCATGATAATATACATAAATATGAAATATTTATAGTAAAAATTTTTGGGTTGTCGAAGGCAGTTGCCCCCGGTGTTTAAATACTACATCCGTCTAATATATAATAATAATAATTAATTTAAACCATGCTATGGTACAACATTTTCACCAATTTGAAGGTCGCAAAACTAAGATTTTGGGTACTATTTGTCAATTTTCGATATATTCGATTTTAATTAGTTTACGAACGTTGATTTCGTGTTGATCGATCAAAATATTAAAAAAATTATCTTCTAAATTACCATCTTTGAAGATCTTGTCTTGAGCCAAAGCAGCTATCCTTTGCTTAAGTGAGCTATTATCGACATTTAGAATCAACCTCTGATGGTCCAAATACGCTACCCGTGGTGACAATGTTGATACTTCCGTCTTCAAATTAATAATAAATCAAACATTATTAGTTACTAATTTAATTAATTAATTTATCAAAAAATATGTATAAAATTTAATCTTCAATATATCATTCATGCAAAAATCTATTATCTAATTAAATTATGATATTGTGTAAATTAATATATCCTTAATTAGGTGATATATATATATATATATATATACCTGCAAAGTTGTAACACTACGTTCAAGTTCAGAAATGTAATGCAATTTCCTCACTCTTGATCTTTGAGCAGATTGTCGATTTGCTAATATCCTGTTATATAATTCATTAAAATTTAAAAGTTTATTAATTAACTAACGCAATTCGATTAGCTTGTTGTTAAAAAAAAAAAAAAGGATTTGAAATCTTCTCGATCATTTTCAACATGATAGATAGGTCAGGTTAAAGACGTTAAATATTGGAAAAAATATGGTTTATTAATAATACCTTTTAACTCTTTTCGGATCAACAATAGTGGCACTATCGCTAGAAAAAGTAAGAGAAGGCTTAGCGGATTCTGATTCCCTCTCGTGTTCGTAATCACCAGCAGCATCTTCCACCTCTCCCGGCTCATTCTTCATTTGTTGCTCTTGTAACGACGGCGTTTTAGTTTCATCATTGTCGCTATATTGATCACATGGAATAGTAGACGACGATATAGATGACTTCATTGGCTGAAAATTGGTCGAAACATCGTCCGTAAACATTGAGCTAATTTGTTCATCATCCAAACACTCGAATCCATTGCCATTTGAGCAAGGAATCAACGAGTGATCACTATGATTAGAATTGCGTGTACATTCGTTCATTTCAACAAACGCAATTGGATCACTTGAAGTTCTCCTATGAGAATTCCTCCTGGCTGAAGCAAAATCAATGAAATCGTCCAGCCAGTTTGGTGGTTGTGACGTTGACATCGGCATCGTTTGATAGGCAAACGATGGCCATTTCTGCGCCATTGCTGGCGCTTTCGGCGGCAATTGTGCCATTTGAAACAATCAGAAAGAGAAGTTAACAAATATGGAAACTCTAGGAATTGGAAAATTTTAGATTAAATGAACAAGTAGTATATTTGGGTTGATATGTGATTGAGATATTGGTGTGAATGTAAATAGGACGGGGGGGAATGTGTGAAAGTGGGTCACATGGAAGAAAAATATTAAGACAGCTAGAAACAGCTATGTGAGAGTGTGTTTGTGTGTGCTAAATAATAATAAGTTCCAACGGTTTCACTAGGAAAAAGAGGGAAAACTAACTGGCGGAATCTCGACACCACGTGCTTATGTGACGTACTTACCTTTTCTCTATTCACACTGGTTTGATATAATAGATTTGAATTTTTCTAATGACAGTCCTTAGGGTGTCAATAACCTGTATAAAAAACTTATATCTTTCATATCAAAAATCCACCCTTGAATTTTATGATAAAAATACAAATATTTTATGCACGTTAATGACAGCCCTATAGATTATTGATTATTTAATCATTTTACTGTACGTTGTTAAAATAAAAATATTGTAAAACTCAATATATGTTGAGTAGATAAGGGAAATAAGCGCATCGATGAGACTAATTAATATCGTGCATGTTAAAATGAGTTTGGATTGAAAAAATGTCATTTTCAAATCAGTTCCAAAAAACTGCATCAAAGTGTCTCGGGGCAAGTTAACTCGTCATGTTAACAGAAAGGATAGAAATCATAGAATAATAGATTACGATGATCCATAGGTTTTTTAAAATATTTTTAGAATAATTCTGTTAATTAAAAAATAAAAATAAAAAAAAAAAGAAGAAAGAATTCATGAAATGTATAAAACCATAAAATGGATAGAACATGAAAATAATACGACTCCACATGTCAAATGGATAAGCAAAAGGCCCCCCAAACAATCAACCCATATGGAGAAGGTATACATGTCAATATGTCATATTGTCGCTTTTTTAAGACATCCTTCTGTCATGTAATTATCTTTCTTTCATCTTTACTGTCATATCAGTTTTTTCTTCCTAAGACACACTTAAAAACAATTTCTTCCCTATCATGCTCTCATCTCCACCTCATCCCTAATTAAAAAATTATAAACTTACACACGCATACACTCTCTCTCCTCATCCTCAAATAAAAATAAAATAAAATAATACACACATACACATTTACGTCGGGCCCCACTAAACGTGAAACCATTTCGTAAAAACGCCGAGGTTGGACATGCCAAACACTATGCCGAGATGGTGCATATGTTACCATCCACGCCGAGCAAATGCAGAGACCATGTTGAGCCCTTAGAGAGCAGCCTAATTGATTTATATGTCTCTTCTTCTTCATAAGTCCTTATTCGAACATTTTCATTTTAAATTTTTTAATGAAACTAAATTTTTTTAATAAAAAAACAAAAACTTAAATCATAACAAAACACTTTATTCAAAAATATACATCTTAGTGGTTTAATTAGATTTTTATTCAGTTTGTTTCCATTTTGTATCTAATTTTATATTATATATATATATATACAAGGTTGTAAAATTCCCCCGAGTCGGTCGAGTACATTAAATAAACTCCTGATTCCCTACCCCGCAAAGTCAAGTCCGAGTCACGAATTCTTCAATCTTGATACAGACAAAATATGATAAAGCGTGATACTATCAACTAATATTATGTTTAATATTCGAGCTTTGAAGTATTATGTTATTGTTTATAAACAATTATGTTTAACTTTGAAGTTTCTAATATATATATTTTTAAAGTTCTATTACATATAATTTCAAAAATAGTTATGTTTATATATAAAATCTCAATTTGGGTAATCCCTGAATGGAGTCTGAGTCTCCAAAAACTCCTAACTCCTCCCTCGCCGAGTCAAGTCCGATTTCTCCAACCTTATATATATAACGACGGGATTGTAATCTAGTTCAGTTTTATATGCAAATTTTGGGGATTTTAAACCCGAACAGACATCTACTGGTTAACCAGTTTCACCATTTGCAAGGACGAAGGCAACATGGGGGCAATGTAGGCAGTTGTCTCTTCTCCAATTTTGGTAAAATGTAATTTTTTTATTTTAAAGGTATTTTTGGAATTTTGCTCCTATAAAAAGAAAAAAAAAAAGATAAATATAATGAATACATACAAAGCGTAAGCCTAGCGTTCTAAACTTACCCCTCGAGATGTCTTCACTTTTAGATAATATAATGGTACTACATACCTTTATATGAATGATCTTGAAATAAAGCATGTTTAAAGAACGAATCACTCAATGGCATTGGAAAATGGCAAACAAGAAAAGCATTATAGCATGTGCATAGGGGGCAAATTATATCCCTACATCTGTTGAAGAATGACAACAATTTCAATATTTTTGGGGTGTTTTTGATGTGTGTTCTAAAAGTTTGAATTATCTATGTAAGTCGGAGGTAATGAAATAATTACAAATATAAATTGGTTGTTATAGGTTCAATTCTCAAGATTCAAGTCTTATTACGTGTGCTATTGATAGTTTGATACTTAAAAAAAAATAATAATAATAATAAAAGAAGCAATATTACACAATAAAAAAATAACTATGTCTTTTGAAACGAAAGTACGGTCTCTCAAATATGTTCAAAATAAATCATAGTGAGAAATAAAATATGTCATAAATTCAAGGGTTAAATGCAAAATTTCATCCCTTTGGTTATTCGAAAAGTACACTTCTCATCCCTCCCCTCAAAAATAAGTTTTTTCCATCCCTGTAGTTTGAATTCGGGGCATTTTCGTCTTTTCACTTATCTTCTTCAACCTACAAATTTCTACCTGTAACCCAAACCGATTAAGCTTTAAGTTACTCACCCAAACAACAACCCGTAAAGCGAATATGTTTAACCCAAACCCATTCGGGTCAGGTCAGATTAATTGAGTTTGGTTATTTTCAACACCCCTGCGCTGGATAACATCACTTGACATGTTAGGCCACTCTTAGTAAAGAATACTTCTTATCTCTATTCTTCCAGTCACATCAGCGCCACATCAACATTTCTCTCTATAAGAACACCCCCAAGAACACCCTTTCTTAATAAACTCTCATTTTCACCTCATCCTCAAATATTTTATTATTTCCTATTTTTTTTACACAAAATTAAATAAACACTTTTTATTAATAATAAAAAGATTACATTAATATTAAATAAAAACATTACATTAAAAATTAAAACATTCCACTAAGATTTAAAACGTTACACTAAAAATTTAAAACGTTGCAATAGAAATTTAAAAAACATCACGATGATTAAAATACTAAATAAAACTACTTGTCGTCGTCCTCGTGGTTAGATGCATCGCTATCTCCACCACCGGCATAAAAAAATTGTCCAAACTCATCCATCAAATATTAAAGATAATTCATAAGCGCTTTCAATTCTTTTCTCGGCAAATTGGTGGGAACTGGATTTTGAAGAAATTTAAATGCCTCCATAAGTTGTTTTTTGTGTCGTGCATCTTACTTTTTCTTCCGAGCTTCTTCCCTTTTCTTCCGATCTTTTTCAACTTTCTTCCGATCTTCATCAATTTTCCGCACCGCTTTTTCTTGCAGCCTGAGCATTCTGTCCAGTTTCAACAACGTTGCTTCCGATCCACCCGAACCTCTGCTGGAAATCGCATCTAATCCACTCGAAAACATCCGGCTAACGTTACGACCTGGTGATTTCCTAATGGGGTCGTCTCCAAATAACTGCTTCATCGCCACATCCAGGTCCGCGCCCGGTGTCGGCTCGTCGTCACCCAAATTTATACATGGGGCCGCGCCTTGTTGTCCCATCACAACATGGTCATCCCAAAACTTGGGAACATCTCTGGCCACATGCCAACACTCCTCAAACGCGAATTGAGCCGGTCAATACAGTTTTTTGTACTGTGTATGTGTGGCATCATAAACATACTTCTTGTCCGCACCGCTTTGTCGGCCTTGCTCGCTTAACTTTTAGAAAACTCCCCCAAACTCTCTACACCCCCTTTTTGATCTTGTTCCATTTGCCTTATAATTGACTCTTATTACAGGTTCCTTCACGTGTTTCGCTGTTGAACATTCTAACTACCTTACCCCAAAACATCGTGTCCGTTTGACTGATAGCGACCACGGAGTCCTCAGAAGCGTTGACCCAACATTTCGCCAATAACAAAGTGTCTCGTCGGTCCACGTCCTCTTCTCCGCTATTTCCTTCCCTTTTTTGTTTTGCGTTTAACGCGACACTAGTTTCCACCCCCGGAGTATCGGCTTCATGTTGTTGTTGTTGTTGTTGTGCTCGTTCGAACCACTCTAGTTGTTGTTGTTGATAAAATTGCCAATAGGCCGGATCCTAGTATTGTGGCGCATATTGAGAAAAACCGAGTTGTGGAGTGTAACACGGTTGTGAAAATAAAGATGGGGGGATTTGTGGCATCGGGGAATAGTTGCTCATTTGATCCCCCCACCCCCCGGCATTTGAAGATGACACTGTGGGTGGCGGTATGTCGAGTTGTTGTTCAAAATGAGGATCTTCACGGCGTCGAGATGACGTTTTTTTGTTGTTTTTTTTTTTCTGACATGTTAATTTGAAATGATGAGTGAAATGTATAAAATTTAAGTGAAGTGTATAGAGTTTGAGTGAAATGTGGTGAAATGGTATGATAAATGGTTGTGATTTATAGATGAAAGTTTGAAGGGAAAAAATTATTCCTAGCCATTGGAGTTTTTAAAAATTTTGAAAAAACTTTTTTTTTTAAACCACTGCAATCTTTCGCTCGGGCCCACAGAAGTAGCATCCTCACCATCTGGAATTAAAAAACCCTCCACGACACCTACCCATAGACGTCGTGGCCATACTAGCGTCAAAATCCGACGCACGTCCAACTCCCTTTTAGACGTGTTACTACAAGCGGCCTTATTGGTTAGTTATCTATCCTAATGCCAAAATTAAAAAATCAAACTAATATATCTTAATCAACCAATCATGAAAACACATTAAGTAATACATAAAGCAAGTCATAGGACAACTATCCTAATGCCAAAATTAAAAAAACAAACTAATATATCTTAATCAACCAATCATGAAAACACATTAATTAATACATAAAGTTAATTAATACATAAAGTAAGTCATAGGACAACAATTCGTGTGCCATAGGGATGATAATTTCACTACTCGTTTCGTAAACGTCACATCACTGTTTTGTTGTTTCTATGCGAATTGAATTAGGGGAAAATCACAAGACTCTCATAAACAAACCAGTCATATTTATCTAAGTTTAGTAAAAAAGTCATATCTCCCAAAAATGTGTAAATTGGCGAAAATATCTTTAACCTCTGGTGTCATTTTGGTATCAGTTATTGTCCACCGTACAAGTAATAACTCCACATAACTCTTCCAACATAGTGAGATATGTTGGAGAATGGAGGCAGGGTCTAAAGTCAAAACCTCCTTATCTCCCAAAAATCCCTCTAATGGCCATATGTTTTGCGAGTGAGGGTATGTATTTTTAATTGGTAGTCACAAAGTCATATGCAAAGGGATATTTTTCTCATGTCACTTCATTTCGTTAAGACCTACAAAACTGATCTACATCTCATCTCCTACAGAGTTGCATCGATTTTTAATTCCGAACCCAAGTAAAAACACTGACCACGCCAAGAGGAGATACCTAAACATTTCAAGTGGTCGGTCAACAGTATTTGTCATTGAAGCTTTTGCTCTGGATTCAGCAGTAAAGATAGATGCAGTGGCATAGGCGGTGAGAAGTAACAGGTCTTGAGGTGTTAGATCTAGAGAAAGCATATTCGTTATAGAAAACTTGAAATATTTACATTAATTTGCATTTGATTATGGAAATTTGCTGGGGTGCAGCGTTTTCCATAACTCTATTTTGTCTCGATTACTTTTGGTGGCAAGTTTATTGAATGCGAAAAACCATCAAAAGAGTCTAGCAACAGACCGAATGGAAAGCTTTTGTTGAACATCTAGTCGAAATGATGCTGGTTTGAACTTGAAACATACTCCTCCGATTGATGCTCACTACTTGCCAAATAATCAAAATTTTCATTTGATAAATCATAAGTCCAGCAACAAGTGATTTGGAACTCTAATTGATTAAACTTATTTATTAAGAATCATGCTATTTGTTTTTCTCCAAGCAACAAACCTTTTTAATATATCAAATATGATGAAGTAAAGTTGCCTGCATATGTTCTTGCAACAGGATTCTCCCCAACACACATGTACTAATTAGCCTTTTTAACCTGCATCGTTGGTGAGTTGGTGTACAAAGACCCCGTTGCGCTCGTTGGCTATAAGTTACTTTGAACTATCAATCCGAACAAAACAAAACAAAAAACATGACAGACGTTGCTAGTAAGTTTAGACAATTTTATTCAAATTCGATTTATTCTTATATACCTACATATGCCTATCCCTTTATGATTATGTACATATACGTCATCTAAAGAGAAAATATTTACCAGAATTACTTCATTTGGGAAAACATCATCATTCCCGCTTTATATTGATCCTGAAAAAGTAGTAGATGATCAACTCTATTCTCCAGTTTTGGTATGTCCATTTTGTAAACTTGTGTCCTCTTTGTTGTGGATGAAATGAGATTTTAGTCCAATCCAGCATTGGTAATAATCATGATCCACAGATGGAGATTCAAGAGCCCATGAGCAGATTCGTGGCATCAGGCAAGATTCAAACATGAACGCCATTGTGTCTTTTATTCTATGGGGTCCGGCATCATTACCACGGGCAATAGTAGCCTGTCCGTGTAGAGGATACAAAGGCATGCAAATAAAGAATAATTAATAAGTATCCCATTATATATGAGATCAAAGTTTAGGAGTATACTAAGAAGTGAAGCAAAATTGATACAATAACATTGTAATCCTATTTTTTCAGTTACATAAAATCACACCCATATCACTTATTATTTCCTTTCGGTTCATCTCTGATAAAATAACCGACCATAAAAG
>JAOEHQ010032457.1:0-13110 GCA_025447715.1 Asclepias incarnata | reverse complement strand
ATATGTATGCAAGTATTTTGAAAATAAATGTTTCATGGGATAGTTGGTGATCAAATGTACATAGATAGTCATATGAATATATGTAAGCAATTATATAGTAAATGATAAATGATTTTACTAAAATATCCTTTTAATTTTAATTTTAAAAAAGTTTTTAAAGGTTCCTGACCTTTTAGGGGTTCCTAATATATCATTTACCTATATATATATATATATATATATATATATATTATAGGAAATTGTTCATGTAAAAACCATTTGATTTGAAAAACCATAAACACATTTAAATTATAACTTGATATGTTCATATTTGAATAGTATATGTGAACAAACTCGTTCACATATAAACAAATCAAGGTATACTTAATATTACATATGTTCATATGTAAATGATTATCACATGAACCTTACCTTATATCTATATATATATATATCATTCATCATTGCTCATTATATATATATATATATATATATATAATATACATGTACAATTTAATTAAATATTCTCACAAATTAGTTATACATGAAGATACTCTCTCATAAAACTTTAGGTGAAAACGTACAATTTTGTCAACGCAAAATTTCTCGAATCCATTGAGAAATTAGATGCATTAACTTATTCTAGGTGTCTCCGATGATGCATGTAGGTTGTGGCCCCCTAAAAATTTGTCTTGCTGTTTAAATTTGTATGTCAGTTTACAAATTATATTACAAAATTTAATAAAAATTAATTTGACCCCTCTAAATAAAAGTCTTTATATTTAAGTTAGTCCAATAAATAAAGTAGTTCAAGCTCTCTATTCAAAGTTCTAAGAGATCAGTCGTGATTCTTGAACATTATATGCACAGGCATACATGAATATATATGTACGTACACACGGTTTTATATATTAATTTGACTTTATGGGTTGATAGGAAGTCTACATATTCTTTATGCCGCTTCTTTAAAGAAAATCCAAAACTTATTAAGAAAATCTATTTATTATATGGGTTACAAATGAAATTGGGGTCTATAAGAATAAAAGTACAATTAAGGCAACTTTTTCAAAGCAGCACACCAAGAGAAACCTTCATTACAAAAGGTACGTAGGAAAGCACAAGCCCACAATACCAAAAGAAATCAAGCTTTATGAGGTTCCTAATCGGACCATATTTCATCCACTTGGAGTTGACAATACTATCCAACGAGATTTTGTTTCTTTGTGGTAGCTAGGGGCAGTACACTTTGCAGGGTGTATTTGTAATTCCAACCAGACATGTAACATTGCTCATTGATATATTGAGTTACCGCCAATTTTACCGATCATATGTAATGTATCCCCCAAAAACGTCCATCAATGCGTTTTTGGTGCGATATCCACCAGATCACCCACTGGAGTCGATAATCCCCACCATGTTGCTACTTCTCCGCCCGGACTGCAAATTCATGCCAGCCGTCGTGGAGTAAGCGAGTCTGCAACACAATGTGGACCATCATCCATTGTGGGTATCGACTTCCGCCACCCTCCATTCCCTTCTTTCCACCATAGGCAGGCTATCGTACTTTGTCTTCCTCGGTAGTGCAAACCGATGTTATACCTCACCCAAGTATGATAGCGGCATAACCACCAATAACCATCCACTTTCCCTCCGATGTTGCCTCTTGGAGAAGAATTTCCACCCAATCGCTACTTCTCCGCCCCGGTATGTTTCACACCCCGTCTCGGTGGAATTGTACGGAGTGGACAAAATTAGAATCACAATCACACATTATAACAAACGGCATCTAAAATGAGACCTTTTAAATTACCATTAATATAATTTCATTGTATTTCTTCCAAAAGATAATACGAGTTCACAATGATGTACAAATGAGATTCTTTTTAAACATAATAATATTAACAAACAAAACATCTCCATTTGTATTCTTCTGGTATGTAATTGTGACTCCAAAAATATGCATCACGTATATGCATCAAATAGCTCAAGTATCTCAGAATACACATAGAATACGTCAACATAAAGTGAGTGAGCTCATAGGTTTACACTAAAGATTACCGTGGATCACAAGATTTCTCAAATGATAAGTACGCATACAATATCATAAAAATAATTAGTTAAACAATAAAATGCTATGCGTATGTCTTGAACCGATACCCTAACAATATAAAGTTTACCCCTCTTGTGGTGCTTTTTTTGCTTATTACACCACGCTCATATTCAAATATTATATGTCCGTTGAGCAATAATGCGACTATGCCGGACAGGGGTGTCAACCCAAATAGTATTATTTATAATATTCGTGCTGCCTTTTCTCGATTCAAGTTCTCAGGGGATTTCAAATTAGGCAACAATATATGTACATAAGCATACATAAAACACTTGTGTCCATAAAAATTAACAGCGTATTCTCATCCCAAAACAATTTTAAAAAAAAATCTATGAAACCCACCTTGGCAATGAAAGTAAGATTGCAAATGCAAGAGATGACAAACAAGTCAATTAGCCAAAATGAGAGATCCTAAACAATTATGATTTGATTTATAATTTGTCCAACTCTAAAAATATTTATTTAAAATGGTGTTATTTATTAATACGCTTGTTAACGTAATTAACTTTGAAACCTTTTTGATTTATTAATCTTTTTGTAAAATATCCTTTCACAATTTATAAAATTTTATATATTTAAATTACTTTTGTATTGGATAAATAATCATTGAAAATGTATTTTGAAATATATAAAAGAAAATTTATAAGTTTTTAAATTAATATAAATATACACAAAAATGTATTTTTAAATGAACATGTATCCAAAATGGATACGAAAGTATTCCTATCTAAGACGATAAATATCTTAATTAGATTATTAAAGAGATACCTTAATGGTAGATTCAAAACCAAAACAAATCGAAAAGTATTACGAATACGTATATATATATATAGTAGAAGAGATACCTTCATGGTAATGTTTAAAAAAAATATGCGTACATGTTATAATGATTCATTTCACCACTTTGGGCAACACAAAGGAGAGACTGTGAAGTGAACGGGCCGGTGAGTTAGGATCTTTTGGTCAATGACTGTTCGTTTTATCCAACTCAATCCGACCACGTTAAGCCGAAGATATCTCTCATGGCCTTTCTTACTAATGATGTATGAATCGTATAGTATAAAATAATATTACATAAAATAGCATTTATAAAGGAAAGTATATATATACATACATATATATATATGTGTATAAAGGCAAGTATATATATATATACATACATATATATGTGTGTGTGTTTGAAAAGTACCTTTAAAACCTCTTATATAAATATATGAGTCAAACAAACAATTAAAATGTCATTATATTTGCAACGTCAACGAAAGACGAAATAATTAACGAAATAATGTTAATAAGTAAAGATGGGATAGTTAAATATAAACATATGTATTTGATTATAGATATACTTATATATGTATATAAAAATGTCTATTAAAAGTATTTAATCTATGTATGTATACATAAGTGCCAACAATTCAATTATCCTCTAAAAGTATATTTAACGTTTTTATACGTATAAATGGATAATTCAAGTATAAAACAAGTTGACAAACATATTAACACATAACAAATAATCATATAATAATGTAGCAAAGCTAGTAAGGTTTTATAAAAACACTTACAAAGGTATAAGGCTTTATAGTTTATAGGATCAAATAACAACACTCTTAAGAACACCATCACTTGTTGAATGAAAAAGGCTATAACTTGGACTTAAATTGCTTGATTTTCTTGTTAAAGAGTACCAGCCTTCATGTGGGCATGATAGCTAGCTTTTCATGAAGATTTGAATGCTTGAACTTGATAAGAACTTTACTTGATCAATCCTTGCACTTTAAAGATCAAAGTAACACTTTTGCATAGAACTTTCAAGAGTTCATGCTTATTATTACAATAAAGGGGGAGGGAATTAAAGAGTTGTGGTATTCCAATTGGAGGGAGAAAGAATTTTGGGAGGTTCAAGGATTTGTGAAGAACAAAGGTTGGTAGTGAACTTGTGTTCTTGAATGGTGGTGAAGTGATGGTGTACTTGTGTTCTTGAATGGTGATACAAGGGAATTGATTTAGATTATAATCTTGAAATTCTCTCTTCCTTCTTTTGATGTGTGCCAAAATTTCGAGGGAAGAAACGGGGGACATTTTGTGTAATATCTAGCCTAGATATGGTGTAATGAATGGTGGCTAGTTAGCGGTTAAATTGTGGTGTGATGGAGGGGATTTCATGGGATTTGATTGAGTAAGAAAGTCTTGCATTAAACTAGTTTCATTTTCCTTCTTTTTCTTCATAAAAGTCGAATTATATATATATATATATATATATATATGTATAAACTTATTTTGTCAAATCTTTCTAATCTATGTGTATGCATGATTCTAAAGGTGGTAACTAAATGAGTTTTTTTTTTCTAGAGAGGTTCATAAGTAATTAAGAAAGTTTAAGGCCAAAATTAATGTTTTAGTAACTAAACTAGTTACTAGACTTTTTAATTTGCTAATTACTCATCATCAAGGATTTAAAACTCGCTAAGGTAGTTTAAATAATAGATTGATTAACACATAATCAAATAAGAGCTTAACATACACTTGATTACTTAATCATGTCTTAACTAGCTTAATTAACTCTTAATTAAAGAAATATTAGCTGAATTAAACCTAATTAAGAATCTCATTAACCATAATTTTGACAGATGTCACAGTATGCATCATGATGACTTGTTCCATACTGGCAAATACTCTTGATCATGATTGCAAGAAGATCTAGGATGCTGAGTCATTACCTACGTCGTCATCATCACCATCGCCATCATTTTCCAAACTCATCAGCCAACTCTACATGATGTTTCCCAGCTATTCGTTGAAACATTCGTTGATGCATTTCTCCCTACTTCTGACTTTTCCATCACGAGTTTATCTGAAACTCATGTCATCAGTAGTGTTTATTTGACCCATCAATACATTATTCCACATTACCATTATGGACCATCACCAAATGTGGATAATGACTTCACTACTATTGGACTCATCATGCTCATTTTGTATCCTCCCCACATTAGCTACCGTTGATATCACTCAGGGGGAGCGAATCAATGAGCACACCAGTTTTCAAAAGTTCAACTTATATCCACTCTAAACATCTAGAGAAGAGAACAAATGAACTCAACAAATCATTTATGTATCCACTCAACAAAAAGAAGAGATCAAATGATTCCTTGCTGACCTCAACATCTGGCTCTACTCGCTGGGTCAAAAAGGTTCAAGTCGTTCGTTCAAGCAAGAAAGAGGGTCGTTGGATCAGCGTACATCAAATGTCACTGACTGAATTCAGCTAGAAGACCTCCATTTAGTATACAAAATGTCTTAATTTTGTTGTCAATAGTCCTTTGTAAATCCTTTCATAACTATAAATGAAATGATTTGTGTCCATGTACTTTAATTTTCTTTTGGTTAATGAAAGAAGAAGTTGATCTCACTTATCATTAACCATGCACATGTTATAATTACATAACCGGGGGGGGGGGATTGTTAGGATGAAAATCCCACTAAGTAATGTAACTATAAATGTACTCGTTGTATGTAGTTCAGCGACCATTTGTTGATCATCTGATTCACAAAAAGATAGGTTCAAGAAGTTCAAAGAATTACTTGAAGACATGTCATTCCTCATTGATATGGAATCAGTATTCGTGACTCAAAATTAGAACATGACAACCTTTTCTGGTCAGTGAGTGTTGACAAATCACTCGTTGACCCTTTATAGCATCTGACAAGAATTAGGCATCAAAAGGATCTGCAAGAAAGCATTCAAGTATCTGCAAGATGACTTGACATGCACTTTATGGCCACATCAAACACTTGATGTCTGTGCACCATCAAGCATTAATTACTCTTGTCAGAATCCCATCAAGCATTAATTACTATGAGCGAAACTCTACTCAACAATTGACATGTGGAATCCACTCAATGTTCAAAAGGGAATTTTGCCTATAAATAGAGACATTTTCTACGCCAAGAGAGTTGGAAAAAAAGAAAGACTTAATTGTATCATGCAATACATTAAGAACGTTTCTTTAGCTTGTACTCCGTGAACTAGATCAGTGAATGACTGCATCAGCAAGCAGTCGCTGAAGTTCAGGTCATGTACTTTCAAGTGTGTTCAAGTATTTGATTAAGAATATTTATTTGTCATTCAATTAAGTTTGTTTAAGTTTTGTGTGTCAAATTTATTTTCACAGCACACCTTGTAATTCGTTGATTCATTCAATAAGAATTATCCATTGAAAAATATACCTAAGTGTTGTGATTTTGTTTGTGACCAATACACTCAGATCTGGGACCAACAAATTTTGACAATCTTCACAAAAAATTAAATTTCCATGACAAATTGCCCCAAACAAGTTAAGACTCCATATTGTTTCTAGTGTCCAAAAATACTTTTGATAAAGTATACAGGTTTTGATATGTCCAAATTAATGTTAGTAAATTTTATATCTGATATTTGGAAAATACTATTGATTTGGGACCGTTTGCGTTTCATGTAAAAAGCATTTGTCAATTCATATTCCACTTTTTCTTCACTATAAATACCACATGTGTGTATGTGAGCTCCATCATGCACATTTCAACTCGATCATATTTGCTTTTTATTTTCTCTCAACTTACAAAAGTATATTTCGAATGATTCATAGCTAAGCCACCATTACCACCACCTTAGCTTCCACCACCATACGTTTTCAAGTTGCCGCATCAATAGTAATTAAATCAACGAATCTATTCATTTCATTGTGCATTCTTTCTTTCTAAAAAGAAACAAATTATACTTCGATACATATATTATTTTTAGGTTACAGTATTAACTTATCTTTCAACAATGATGATGACCCAACAAGCTCAACCACCTTTATTACAAATACCCACCGGTGGTATGAACTTCCCGATGATCCGGTGCCATCCACAAAAAGAAAAGGTAGTGGTTGTTATGGGTGCAACCGGGACCGGAAAATCAAGGCTCTCTATCGATCTCGCGACAAGATATCCTGCCGAGATCATAAACTCGGATAAAATGCAAGTGTATGAGGGTTTAGATATAGCTACTAACAAAATATCAGAGGAAGAATGTGATGGCGTTCCCCACCACCTCCTCGGGATTGTGGATCCCGAGGCAGATTTTACATCGGGGAACTTTGTCACCACTGCTTCACTCTCCATGAAATCAATTGTGGGAAGAGGAAAACTTCCCATAATTGCTGGTGGATCGAATTCATTCATAGAAGCTTTAATAGATGATCAAAACTACGAGTTTAGATCACGTTATGATGTTTGTTTCTTGTGGGTTGATGTCGCAATGCCTGTTCTACATCGCTTTGTTTCTGATCGGGTTGACCGGATGGTTGATGATGGGATGGTGGAAGAAGTGAGAAAAATGTATAACCCAAATTCGGATTACTCAAAAGGGATTCACCGAGCTATTGGAGTACCCGAATTTGATGCTTATTTTCGTGCTGAATATTCATCTTCAAGTAATAAACAAACTCGAGCCAGGTTATTAGAGCAAGCCATTAATGAAACAAAGATTAATACATGCAAACTTGCATGCCGACAACTAGAAAAGATTCATCGGTTGAGAAACGTGAAACGGTGGAAAATTCACCGGTTAGACGCCACCCCAGTTTTTGAAAATCGGGGTGGAGAAGCCGACGAGTTGTGGGCAGAGGCTGTGGCAGGACCAGGATCGGTGATTGTAAATCAATTTTTGTTCGACTTTGGTCATTCGCGGAGCTTTGTTGCTGCAACAAATAGTGGCCCGTTTAAAAGACCGGTGGCGATGGCTGCAACAACCATCTAGCTTATACGGAATAATATTTCGCGATAAGTATTGAACAACGGAGCACCAAGAATTGAAATATTCTATGATCAAGTTGCTGATGGATATATAAATATATATATATATATATAAGTGACAAATTTTTGTACGAATAAGAATAATATGGTAGTAGTTGAGTGATTTTATATTTTTGTCCCGGCCGGACTTGTGACATGCATTATATTGTCATCTTGTATTGTACAAGTACAAGAAATGGTGTTTGTTTTCATGATTTTCGGGTAAAATCTCCTGGATATATGCCGATGATTTTTGTACTTTCTCTTTTGTTAAAGATAAATAATAATGTTGCCTTAGTTGTTTTGGGGCAGAATTGAACTCAACTTGAAATATATATATACGAGTACTAGTGTGTTGTTGATATTCACTTGATACATGCAAAGACCTATCAATTGATGAAAATCTTGACCGATATTTATTTTCTTGTTTGTTTTAAAACTTCAATAAAATATTTTTAAGTTAAAAGATCAATAAAGATATTCATTCCTTGACTTAATATTCTAATGTTTATTTATGGCTAGAATTTGCTCAGTATAGTTTGAAAGAGGTTGCACTAATCATTGGCAATGATTGACTTCCGTGGTCAACTTTTATTCTTAAGGTTTACAAAGGTGTTAGCTAGCCCACAAGGATGGAGTCATGCTACACCGACTCAAACCTATTATTGATAAATTATTTTAATCTATCAACTCAAAAACTTACCATTTTTTATAAGGTGTCATGATACAACCCATCGTTTAATTTATTATTATTATTTTTTAAATATTATTCATAAGAGTTAATTGCATTTTGGGTCCCTGTGGTTTGTATGTTTTTGCAGGTTTGATCTCTTTTTAAGTTTGATCCCTTTTTAGGTATTCTTGGCATTTTTTGGTCCCTATTTTTGAAACCTTTTGCAAATTTGATACAAATTAACGAAACTTTTTGCAAAACTGGTACATTTTTTGGTCTCTTTCTTGGCATTTTTGGTCCCTATGTGTACCTTTTGTTACTTTATTGAAAAAAAATTTTGCTTTCCAAAAACAATATTATAACAAATTATTTTATCTTATCAACTATTAAACCATCGCAAGAACCATTATAAAAAGTTGTTGTATGCCACCAATAGAAAATATTTACTCCGGTAGCATGGAACGAAAATTATATTGGTATGTATGCGCGCATGTATGTTTCAATCAATTTAATTTAATTAGACGGTAGATGGATTATTCATGGTTGATAATTCGTCATCTATGCGTGTGCATGTTAATTATTTACCTCATGCATATCTTTTTTTTTGAACATTAAAATTTAAATATATTGATATGAAACTAGCAAGATGCTAGATATTACATAACAAGTGCAAAAAAGAGAGCAAACAAAATTAGAAAACAAAGGAGTTCCATTGGGGCCAAGTGATTCCTAGGGGGGATGATCTATTTGAAAGCCAAAAGAATTGTCTTGATCTCATTGAAAGCAAATCTGATGGATGGTCTTTTGTTGTTGAAGACCAGTTCGTTTCTGCATTTCCAAACAATCCAGCAGAAGGTGATGATGATGAGGCCAACTAGACTTTGTTTCTGAGAATTGGTTGTAAGGGCTTTGGGTAGATCGAAAAGTTCTTTCAGGTTTTGTGGTTTCTGAAGAGAAAGGCAGCACCAGGCTTGAATGTAACCTATGAAAAGCAAATTGAATGGTTAAATATCTAATTAATGATCGACATCGCAATGTTTGTCCTTAAAAAAGTTGGACATCTAATGCAAATAACCTATGAATTTATGACAAATAGTGGACACAAAAACTTGTTGCATAAATGTTTACATTCAATCAATCAATCATGTATTTGATGTTGACCTTACACACGGTATCTTGTTCTTTCCATATTTCATTTGTTACTTTGTTTTATTCGATCGGTACGTCCAAGAATAGCATGAAAGATTAATATGTGATATCATGTCAAAAATGACTCCACAACGGATGGAAAATGAGCCATATATGCTTTTAGTAACGCAAAGGTAGGTACACTTGTGCAATGCGCGTATTGTACGGTTGTTTATTGCATCTATTCCAACTCCAAGTTCGAGTGAAGTAGAGCATCTGTCCTTTGAGCTATCTGATCCTGACCTCCACTCTCAAGGTCTCATGTTAACCTCTTTCATCATTCATATTCTCATACATCATGCAACTAACTATACTAAGTTAGTTTTCGATCATTTCATGCATGGTCACATTGCAAAACGGGTCGTTAATAATTGATTACAAGAATGAATATTTGTTATTGTGCTTTATTCATTCGGGAAATCATAGCTTCATGGGTGTTGTTGACAGCATTAATTAAAGATTGGTAGTTTTTTAAAAACTTTTTACATTTTTACCCACCTATTTACGAGGAAATGATCCGTAATACAGATTTGTTATAGTTTTTTTTTTCAATTTGCCTCCTGAAGTTTACTAAATGTACACACTAAATCTCCGGTACGTGAGAGGAGCAGTACCCAAGGGATATCCCCCCAATTTATATACATAAACACCTTATCCTTTCATTTGTACCCTTTCTACACCTAGACTTTGTGCAACAACAAGAAGGATGATTTATTGATATTCCCTTATTCATAAGGCCAACAGAACTAAAACCAGCCTCTGTGGCTATGCGATGAGAAACAACTTATTTTTAGGTTCCATCAACTCATACAAGTAAAGTAACATCCAATGTCGTCTTTTACGGGTTGTGGGATCCAATACCGTTTTCGGCGATATATGAGGAGGTGAGATGTAGACAGTCTTATCCTTTCCTAAGAACTAAGGTAGAAAGGTTGCTTTCAGAAAAGGACCTCCAGCCTGCAAGGAGTAAGGATCGAACATTTAACCCCTGTCTCCATAGACAAGAATTTACCAATAAGAATAACACGGACCCACTGACCCAGCCCTCCCCCACAGAAACACAAACTTTGTAACTATCGTAGATCGAGGCTCGTATGCAAAAAAGTGAAACTTATCTCCTTTCTATAAGATGGATGGACTCGAATAATGATAACAATAAAACAAAAATCGGGGATATAAACTTCTCTTTAGCACTTGCACATCTAGCACGAAGCGGTACTCCTACTTGACTCTTTTAATGATAGTCAGTGACTTCATTTTTTCTTTTTCGTTTTCAAAAAATAAGTAATATCACCCAAAAAAAATCAAGTCACTAGTTAGCTAGGATATGAAAAGATCCAAGGGCAGATGAGATATCTTATTCGATTTATAAAAGTATTAGATGTTAGAAATCCTATGTGGAGCTTAGTTCTTGGAACATTGTTAATTATTTGAGTTTACAACCGTTTCCTCGGGGCCTGTATGTGACTACATCAAAAACATCAAGGAGTAAAAATCGATGATTCGGCCTTCGTTGATGGGGGTTTTCTCATGTCTCGGTTTTACTGTAATTGGCGTGAGTTTTTTCCACCCCTTTTGTAGTCTTAGCAGTTTAAGTTCCGGGAAGAATCTAGAATATGTCGCTTGTTGTATTTCTAGCTTTTTGTATTTTTTGGACTCTAGCATCTTGCGAGACGATATATACTTAATAATATTCTACCGTTCAAAAAAGATGTTAGAAATCCTAATTGTGAATATTTGTTATACGTACATACAACTCGATCCTCATACATCAAGAATTCCTAATGAGACTGGCCATAAACAGGTCTGCTTCGGGCCTAATTAAGGCCCTCAGCTTGCTCTTCCTTTAGAAATCCTCTTTGGGTTTGACAGCTTAATTACGGAAAGGTAGCAAATTAGGTTGGTAAGTTAATTAGGTCGGATAAATGATTAAAACAAGTAATATATTAATATGGATCAGTTCAGGTTAGGTTGGTTTTTTTTTTTTTAACGGCAAATTGGATCACTGACGGGTCACTAGTCGGCTCCATCATCTCCAATCCCCAAGTTCAGATTAATTAGGTTGGGTTTACCTGAAAACCTTTTTGCAACCTTTCATAAGTGATGTTAATTAGTCTAATAATAACATTAGCCTTTTGAAGCAATGATTAAGAGAGTTCTATACTTCTATGTTTTTGATTAACACTTTACACAATGTTTGGATCCAGTTGACCCCTTTCTTTGAAACCTATTTTCTTTTAGCTTATAAATTTTCCTTTTTAAAGATAAAACATAATCTAAATCAACCCATTCATAACTAAACATATCCAAGTTATCACCATCGATCATGTTGTATTAAAAGGCCGGCCACGAACTACTTGCTCATGACATTAATGGAATAAATCCAAGTCTTCTTTTTTGTGAGACGGGTCAAGTGATGATAAGCAGGCATACGGAAGATTTGTTTCCACAGTTAGATCGATCGAGGGTACAGACACCTTAAAGGTCATTTTCGAAAGCTTAAATAAGCATATTACAAAAGGAACAACAGCTAGCTGGATGCAAAAATACAGAAAATATATAGATTCCAAAAGCCAACCTTGTATATAGATAACCATTCCTTTTCTTCTCAAGAAAGCATCAGCGTGTCTATGGCGGTCTATCTGATAACAAGCTAGGATTCCCTAGCTAGCTAGCGGTATCTAGAGACAGCAAAGACCGATCGAACAATATCATATCATGACTTGAAAGCTAGCAAAGCAGGATTGTTTTTAATTGCATATTAAAAATGAAAAGAAATTTGAAGATAAGCATAGAATAACCCACCCTCTTGATCAATCAATCACTATCTCAAGCACCACTTTTGCTCATTGCTATTAATTAACAAGTCCAAGATACAAAAAGTTACACCCCATACTATACGTCCTTTGAATCAATTCGATTCCAGCCATTCGTGTGTTAAATCTAGTCATGTTAATTTACATGTTACATATATTAAATAAGTATTAAAGTAAAACAAATAAAACAATTTTTTTTCACTTAACTGAAAATCGTTATGTATCATGAAAATCTTCGTGCATCATTGTGTATACTTGTAACTTGTGTCTATGAATCTTCGTACATCAATTTTATCATGATCTAATGGTCAAGATCTTATCCTATTTGTTTTACCTTAATATTTGTTTTACAATAACCAAACCATATATATATATATATATATATATACTCCTTTATAAAGATTATTCACCCCCCTTCTTTTAGAAATAGTTACACAAATGTTACTTTAAAAATGACCTAATTACCCTTAATGAAACTCTCTCTTTGGAAAGAGTTGTAAGAAATTACCCAATTTGCCCTTAATGAA
>JAOEHQ010032446.1:0-13111 GCA_025447715.1 Asclepias incarnata | reverse complement strand
AAATTCCTATATAATTTATAGTCTCCGTTATAACGCCGATATATCTCCGCGAAATGATATTTAACCTTAAAGGTCGTTGGCCGCCGAGTGACCGTCGACCGTTATTTACAACCATGGCAGCAAGGCGTGTACCTCCTCGATCTCGACCGTGTCGTGGGTTCCTTTGTTCCACTGGGTGACACTACCTATCTTATTGCGAGTCAAACACCACCACATTGCTACCAGCCGTTGTTGACCAGCTTTGGGCCATTTTACTCGGGCAGCTTTGGTCAAATTGGGCTGGTGAGCGAATATGCGGTTTGACCATGTTCGTAGTAATAGTGTCGTACCAAACGCGTTTAATCGCGGGCCACGAGATAGTTGTCCACCGAAAGCATGTTCTCACTTCCAAATATTTTCATTTATACTCGAGAGTAATGTTAGACCCTCTTCTGCTGTTAACTATTACCTTTGCGCATATCTAGTGTATCGAAGCTTTTTTCTATTATCAGAATAATAAGCTTATACTAAAACCTTGACTCCAAAGTACACACTAGTTTTTTTACACTAATTATTAAAGTTGACTCAGTGATTTATTTAAAAAAGAAATATATTGAAGAATATCTATTCGGTTTGTCAACAAAGTTAATTATACTAACGTATTAATAACCTTAATAAATAATAGTACACAATATGTAATATCATATGTCAATTTGTGATTCATTTTAAAGGTAGGAATGAGATTTTTGTATTATATAAATGTCTATTTAGGTTTTTATGTTATTTAGCAACTACGAGTATGGAATTAATCATATTATGATATGAGTATAAAATAGAAGGTCATTATTTGAAAGGGTTGAAATGAACTTTTTGAAGTTTTGTGTAGTTTGGCTAGTACTATTTAATACACTAAGTTTTTGTGTAGTCTTTTTAGCGAACATTAGAGATGAAATTTTGTACTTTTACACGAAGTTAGTATTAACTTTGGTGTTTCCTTGGTCCATTGCTGTGATACTCTCTACCTGTCTTATTTTTCATGCGCCTTCTTTCTACAGGTTTTTCGTTGTAGTTCTGCAACTTGCGGCCACTTTTATCACCCACAATGTGTGGCAAGTCTTCTTAAGAAGAATGATAAAGCTGAGCAACAGGCTCTTAAAGAAAAGATTACCAAGGGAGATCCGTTCATATGTCCTGCTCACAATTGTGCTGTGTGTAAGCAAACAGAAAATGAAAAGGTGAAAGACTTGCAGTTTGCTATTTGCAGGCGGTGTCCAACATCATATCACAGGAAATGTTTACCGAGGTAGTCTTCTTGTTTCGTTTCATACATTGTGTTTCTCTGAAGCTATTGCCAACTTCATTTCGTTATTAATTCTGATCACGCTAGTTCTCTTTTGGTCTCATTGCAGGGATATCATGTTTGGAGATCAAATTGACGACGAGGATGATGAAGATGCCGAAGTCAGGGCTTGGAATGGACTTTTGCCTAAATCTCGTGCATTGATATATTGCAAGTGAGTCTAGGATCCTTTGATATGATCAAAGTTTAGGGGTGCACCTGCAAAAATCAGTGCGAACTGATAAAACCGTAGAACCGAATCAACCAAGTACAGGCCATATTTGGTTCAGTTTTTGGTAATATGGTTTGGTTCTCGACTTCTCGGTGTAGAACCGGAGGTTTATTAGTTTTCTTTATTTTTCAAATTAAAAGTTTACAGTTTGTTTTGGGATTGAACTTGTTTTAACCTACATATTTGGACTTCTCAGGAAACATGTGATCATTGAGGAACTAGGCACTCCTGCAAGAACCTTAAAATTTAAGAATATTCTTCAAAGACAGACAGAGCAACCCTCTGAACCATTAAAGAAGAAAAAGAAGGAGACAGATACAGATTCAGAACACCCGTCCAAAAAGTCTGTTATGAAGTTACAGCATGGTGTTGAAAAAAGATCTTCCAGTAAACCGGAAGGTTCCTTTAAGAAGAGAGCCGAAACTGGGCCTGAAACCTTAAAGAAAAAGAAGGTAGCAGATTCCTCTACGAAAACTCTGAGGATGAATATGTCAAAAAAAGCTAAGCCCAGCTTGAATGATGGTCAACCAACCTTGGGGAGTAGATTGTTCGATATGTATAGAGGTACACAGTCAAACGAATTGGAGAAGGATGACACTTACGTAGATGAACATGAGCAAACCATGACAGCTGATTCATTACCGACCGAAATTTTACCTCCTATAGATGACAATTCCAAACAGAGGTGTGCTTTTCGTTTTTTGTTGTAGGGGTGTGCAAAAGTCGGCCTGGATCAATAAAACCGGAAAAAATGGGACTGGACCAGACCTGATCCGTCTATCTTTAATTCGGTTCTTGGTTTTGAAGTGTATGATAGATCAGTTTTCAGTTTATTTTGGAATAGGGACAGAACAGGTTTCTCTATTAAAATTAATTCTCGCTCTTAAAAAGCAAGATCATTTTTTATATTAAAATTTGAAATGATGTCGTTATATATATATATATATATATGTTTTTCCAATTAGAGAACATAGATATTGTATTTGGTTCATTGTCCTGTTTGTTACAGAACGATTATAAGTAGAAACCTTTCGATTCCATTAAATTTAATTTTGTGATTTTGATTCCGGTCATCTCTGGTTTTGGTCTGGTGCAACCACTGCATTGTTCTTCTCCCTCTGATTAATTAAACAAATTCTAGACCATTAGTTCTCGTGGGTTATAATATTCAAACTCCATATATACATTGCAGATTACTGGCTTTAATGAAAGATGCTGCTTCATCTATTTCACTGGACGACATAAAGAAGTACCACAAAGAAAAAGTACCATCAACGCATGCACATTCATCAAGAGTAGACAAAAACATAATGTTGTCCAGGGTGGAAGGTCATGTGGAGGTATCTCTTTTTAACTTTATTCTACCTAAATTTTAAAGACTAAGTGACTACTAGAGGCGGCAATTTCAGCCCATTTACTTTTAAGTGGGTCCATTTGGGGCACACATTATTTTTAATCGATCAAATGGGTTAACTTAATGGAGTTCACTAATAAGAAAATGGGCCAACCAACTTGTGACCAAACCTCCAGCCCTACCTATATATTTTGCCACCTCTAGAGATTACCATGTATAAGATCTGAACTCATCCTTACTGCAGGCTCTTCATCTAGCTTTGAAAAAGCTTGAAGAAGGATGCAGTGTTGAGGACGCAATGGCTGTTTGTCAGCCTAGTGTCATCGACCAGCTACTGAGGTGGAAGGTAGATGTCAAAAATGATCCTTCTTGTCCTTTCATTGATTTTTATGATTCTATGTTGTTTTCTTATCTGATTAATAACTGCATGGTTCATGGTTAGCCTTTTACATGATGTACAAAGTCAACAGAGATGTCAAAAGTGGAGTAGGTTTCATTATTACTGCTCAATCAAGACATTTCGATAAATTACGTATACATATTTTTATAGGAGAATTTTCCAAAAAACATCTAGTGACTATTTAGCCATCACAAGGATGTTGTCTCTTGCAGTGGTATATACATTTAAAGCTCAACACAGTTTTCATGGTGTTTTGTTTTTCAATATGTATCATGTAGGAAAAGCTCAAAGTCTACCTTGCACCATTTCTGCATGGAATGCGGTATACATCCTTTGGTCGCCATTTTACAAAAGTGGATAAGCTGGAGAAGGTGACCATTATCTACTTGTAATTAATATTTGGTGCTAAATAAACCATTTCTTTCTATTCTTCATCTTTCACAGTTGGCTTTGGATTCTTACTTCCATAATAGTCTTTTTTTTTTCAGTTTCTTCCCGTCCGTTTTTGACAGGCTAATATAATTTGTATTGGTACCTGATTTTTTAATGTGCAGATAGTTGACAAGCTTCAGTGGTATATTGAAGATGGTGACACGGTAAGCAGTTGCTTTGTCTTTGCCTCTTGAGAATGTTGTTTGTTTTTTGTTTTTTTTTTCTAGATATAAGGGATGGTGGTCTCATTGTTTATTGTGTCATGTGTAAAGTATTTCTTATGTTGAGTTGATTTCTTTGTGGTGCTCTATTCATTCCCATTTTTTGGCCAATATTCATTTTGGATGGAAGGTTTGGTCTTCTTGTTCATGGTCTGGCCAGTGAAGTTTTTTTTGTATTGGGTCTTTGTTTCTGCTGATATTTTTAGATCTGCACTTCTCTTGGAGGTGGCCATTTGGACCTTTTTTTTTTTTATGATTTTATCTCTCACAGGTGAAATGGGTAAATTCTTTTTTTTGGAGATTTTAAGATTTTTCTCCTCGAGGTGATGGTTATCAAATCTTCCGAATATATTATCACATAAACGGGTAGAAAGTTGCACAAACTGTATATTTAGTTCACAAAACCTTCTGATTAGTTTATTTTGTATTTTAGGATAGTATTTAAATATTATAGGTTTTGTAATCATAGTTAACATATGTCTGAATTAGTTTATTCTGTATTTTAGGATAGTATTTAAGTTTTGTAATCATAGTTAACATATTTATCAATAAGAAACTAAAAAAGAATTGTACAAAAAGTAACTCATACCAAAAGTTACCCATTTTCCATTCTGCTCGCAATGCCAAAGTTTCCATCTTAAATTTTACCCAAAATATGGACTTCTCGTTTGATGTGATATTGGACATCCTTCAAGGAGTTGTGATACATTGGTCTTGGTTGCTTGTGTGAATACCCTGTAGACCCCTGACTTGCTGATTCAAGAAAAATAATCACAATGTACTGCTTTTTGCGTACGTGTTTTACATATTTTGTTAAAATGCAGATTCGGCATATGATTTTGTTGTCTTTTAGATAGCAAGGTCTTGGGATGTTTTTAATGTTTTATTAAATTTAGAGTCATGCTTATATATCTGGCTTTTCTGATGTATAAGTTATCTTATATTTATGCAGTTAGTTGACTTTTGTTGTGGGGCAAATGACTTCAGTTGCCTTGTAAAGAAACGGCTTGATGAGATGGGGAAAAAGAGGTGCTCATACAAAAATTACGATATCACCCCACCAAAGGTAGACACTTCAGCGTGTGAGATTCTAGGGTTAATGTTTTTTCTATGATATTTTTATCTTTCCATCCTTGTACATATGAAAGCATCTGTAAAAGTGAATTTCGGAATTGCCTAAAATCCCTTGGATAAGGATAGTACCTAAGATATGAAGATTTATATGTTTGCTTTATAGGTTATTCACCTTGGCTTGTAGCTCTTATGTTATCGTTTTCCTAAATTCTCTGGTCTATTACTTTTAGATGTTGTACTTCGGTTACTCCTACTGTGCTTCATTAACAAAATTTAACATTTTAAATCATCTCGGTCGAGAGAATATTCAAGTTTTAGGTTTTGTACTTCTGTTTTTTAATAGATCTTGGTGGATTTTAATCATTATCTGTCTGCCCTGGCAGAATGATTTCAACTTTGAGAAGAGGGATTGGATGACTGTTCGTCCAAGGGAATTGCCTTGTGGGTCTCAATTGGTAAGACATTAATATGATAAACTCGATTTTAAATTCACTTAAAAAAAGAGTTCTCCCTGTCTGACATTTGTTTCGCTCCTTGAGCAGATCATGGGACTAAACCCTCCATTTGGAGTAAATGCCTCTCTTGCAAACCAGTTTATTGACAATGCCCTTCGATTCAAGCCGAAGCTTCTTATACTTATCGTTCCTCCAGAAACCGAAAGGTAGCCTCCCTCTCTTTCTCTCTCTGCACACACACACAGAAACTTAATTCATAACTTTGTGAAACTGATGTACAATTGTGAATTGAAGCTAAGGGTTAGTAATTCAGTTTACTTCTCACAAGGCGCAATAAGAAAAGCGTGAATATGTGCAGTTTACTGTAGCTCATTACGATTTTAAATCTTTTCATGCAACTTTTGTTTTTAGCCACTTATCTGTCAATATATATATTTATGCATACACGCACTTCGTTGACCAGGCTGGATAGTGAAAAGAAGAAAGTTCAATATGATTTGGTGTGGGAGGATGTCGAGTTATTGGCCGGCAAGGTACTTTTAGCTCTTTTGGCTGTTCATAACTTCATTGCTGATTGATCTTTCTGTTCCATAATAATTGTTTGGACCCAACAGCTTGATGGGGTGCCTTTAAGGCTTTAACTACTATTAAAATATCCTAAATTACCTTAATTATTTTAGTAGTCGAAGAGTTTGATTAAACTGTGGGAAGAAGACTGTTTGGGATTTATTTATAGTAGGTAAAAGGAATAGAGTTGAAAATGTTGGCTACTAATAAAAATGATCAAATGTTTAAAGCTTGTGAAACTCCAAAAAGTTGTTAATAAATGATCTAATCTAACTATCTATCTAACTACTTTATAATGCATATGACCTATGTCTTAAAATTTGAAAATTTTAAGAACTTCTATATAAGGTAACTAGGTAAGTAATTAATACACAATAAGGAATTGGTTATTTCAAATGCATATGGCTTATGTTCAATTTTCTGGCATGTTCGAAGATTGTGGCAAATTTTTTTTTTTTTTTTTGTGTGTTATTCATCAAAATTTATTTTAAATGATTTGGTTTTAGTAAGGTTAACCAACCCCAATATAAAAGCGCCTTCAAGATTAACATCTGCCGCAACGCGCGGGTATTCTTCTAGTTTTACATTATATATGTGAACAAAAAAAGAGAACTCAGAGTTGAATAGTGTGGGCTAACCCAACCTGACTCAGTTTGCATCCTAAAATTTACCCATTTGATCTGAACTTGTTATCCAGCCTGTCCTTTACCACCTATGACATTAGTCTTTTTTTCCGATATCTTTAAGATTAAGTTATTTCATTTAGTCTGATAGAGGGAGTGCATGATCTGGTATGCTAATGCTGTGTTTGCATATGTTTCAGTCATTTTATCTTCCTGGATCCGTTGATGCCAATGACAAGCAAATGGAAAGTTGGAACAACACGCCACCACCACTATACCTTTGGAGCCACCCAGATTGGACTAATGAGCACAAGACTATAGCTAGGCAGCGTGGCCATATACTTGAAGTACGAGAACCACCACAATCTGATAAAAATGTGCCTGTACCAGGACCTTCAGTTGTGACTGGTGACAGAGAAAATGATCTTCCGATGCCCATCGTTAATCTTCCTGGTATAAAGAAAGGTCCTGAAAGAACCACAGGTAAGGCCAAAAAACTCAACAAAAAGAGAAAGAGAAAAGAAAGTCTGGTCCGTGATAATGGTAAAACTGAAATTAAAAACAAGCCGATCGTTGAGGAAAAGTCTAATCAGATCCCAAATAAGAGAAACCGTCTTAATCAAGAAATAGAAGTGGAGAAACCCGACTATAAGCATCTTGGGGATCCCTCTTGTCAAGAACAAAAAGCTGAGAAATATGACGACAGGGATCCTCTGGCGCTCTCTCATGAAGGTCAAGCTCAAAAACATGAAAAAACTCAGAAACAGGATAAAAGTCGAGCTCTCCCTCTTGAAGATCATGCTCAGAAACATGACAAAACTCAGGCTCTCACGCGTGAAGATCAAGCTCAGAAACATAACAAAAATCAGGGTCCCTCTCGTGAAGATCAAGCTCAGAAACACGACAAAACTCAGGGTCCCTCTCGTGAAGATCAAGCTCAGAAACATGACAAAACTCAGGCTCCCTCTCGTGAAGATCAAGCTCAGAAACATAACAAAAGTCAGGGTCCCTCTCGTGAAGATCAAGCTCAGAAACACGACAAAACTCGGGGTCCATCTCGTGAAGATCAAGCTCAGAAACACGACAAAAACCAGGGTCCCTCTCGTGAAGGTGCTCAAAAACGTGACAGAACTCAGGCTTCCCCTCGTGAATTTGAAGCTCAGAAACTTGACAATAGGCATGCCACTCGTGAAGATCCGGCTCAGAAGTTAAACAACAAGCATTATAGAGCCCCATCTCGTGAAAATGAAGTTCAGAAACTGGACAATAAGCATATATCACCTCCTGCTCGTGAAGATCAGGCTCATGAAACTCGTGATTCAGATTTTAGCTTTTTGAATGATGAACGATTGTTTGACCAAAGTTTAGAGATGAGGTACAACGATGAATCAACTTTTAGCTTACAGAATGATGTAGGGCCATCCTTTGACCCATTTTCGGATAGAAGGCACAACCCAACCACTGAGGAACCTTATCTAGGTTCAGGCTATAGGCGACTAGAGGGTACTAATCTTCCACCTTCTAGCTATTCAACAAGAACCGACCCGGTTCAGTATTCTGCCTATGATAGGGTTGGTAGGGGGTCTTATTTTGATGAAATGAGTTCACGGAGCAGTAGCTATTCGATGGCCCATCATGAACCGGGATTAACCAGGTATGGTTCTGCAGATATCACGCCACATAACAGCACTAGCACATCTGTAATGCAGCGGTATGCAACAAGGCTGGATGAACTACCCCCTAGGATGAACTTGGGGCGATCTGAAATGGATGGGTTGAGCCACAGTAGGATGGGACACCCTGAACTGCCTATGGGAGGTCGTGGTGTTGTTGGTTATCACCCATCTCTGCACGGACCGGGATTTCGTATGGATTCCATAGGATTTGCACCGGGTCCGTACAACCCATATTCACAACATAACTCATCAGGTGGTTGGCTGAACGAGTGATCAAGGTTGGGGTAGTTCGCTTTTATGTTGCATAAGCTAGCTCGTTGTTCACATCGTGTTGTCACATAATTTGATGCTTCAGAAATATGTATCATGAGAATTTTTGTGTTCTTTTTTAATTCGTTTTACTTGTTGGAATAATATAATTTATGCTTTAGAACACATAGAATGTTCAACTGCCAGTTTATATCTGAGGGTATTGTAGAATGGGTATGCAAAAATTGGCTTGAACCAAAAGAACAAAGATCGGAACTATGGCTGGATTCGAAGTTGGCTGCTTTCAGTCCAATGTTTGGTTTTAGAGATTTTAGTTTCTGGACTGTTATTGAACCAGTTCAGATAAGTCTGCTTTTCGGTATATGCATATTTTGTTTTGGGTTATGAGGTTCTCATTTGGTTGAACATCTCTGCTCTATAATCTTGTATGTTAAGATTTGTAGGAGTATAAGATCTGAATGAATTGAAAAACTTCACAAAGATCTTGGGTATCTTCTTAGCCAAAAAACTTTTATATTTATCTATTTATATTGATGGTCCCGATTTAAATGTCTACATTATATTATAGTTTGTATCAAATAAAATGTAAGTATTAAAAGGGCTGATTGATTAGAAATGCATCGAACATCAGTTTTTATATTCTATGTATTTATCTTTCAAACCTTTTATTGTATGCATCCATCTTTATATTTTATACTATTGTATGCATTGATGACTTAAAATGATTAAACTGCCCTTATTGAATTTCTTTTTTTATAGAATAAATATTTAACTTTTAAACAAAATATAGAAATTACACCTAAATATAAAATAAACAAAATATAGAAATTACACCTAAATATAAAATAGTGTAATACTAGTTATATAGACTAGATGGGTGCTCGTGCAAAGCGGTGGTTTCGAACATGTCGTGGAAAATGATGATTCTTGTTGTTAATTAATTATCCATATAATTTGTTTTCTCTTCATTATCTATCCAATTATTTGAGATTTTTTTTTTCTTTTTAAAGATCACAAATAAATTATTGGCGGTTTGATTTTTAGAAGTTACAAATCATTTCCAAAAATAGTGCATTGTATACACTGATTTGGAGTTTTAAGAACAACATAGGTATTTCGCATATCAAAACTTCTAACATTTCAACATGGATTGAGAAATCTTTATAATGAAATATAGATATTTTTGTTAATAATCATCAACATAAATTTAAAGAGAAATGCTAGAATGACAAACTAATTACAAACATATGTTTAGAAATTGAGTTGTCAAGTGAAATGGACCAATTAAATTATAATTTTTTTTTTCTTTCATGTTTCTCTCTCCATCTCCTATTGGTGACACATAATTTTGTAAACATTTGTTTGTAATTAGTTTGTCATTCTAGCATTTCTCAAATTTAAATTAGTGTAATATACAAATTACATAGGATTTGAGCAAAGTAATAATATATAAATAATGATAGATTGACACATGAATCTATCTCAGAAAGTCACTGACAATCTTCATCGGCTTCTTTTCTCTCAATTTCCTATATTTTGTTATTAAATAACTTCATTTAGAATATCTTGAAGTTTTATAACACTATGTGTTTCGTGTAATTTTGCAAAGATGGGTGATTGGAGTATGGAGCTAAAGAACCTATTTATGCTAATGAAAAATCCCAACTTCAAGTCATGGGAATCATCCCATGGAAGCACTTCAAGAGTTTAATGAGAGTAACTTGGGTTGATTTTGGTTTTTATTTGTTTGATAATGAGAATGATATAGTTAGGTGTTTAAACTCCCATGAAGAAAAAGGGAGTTTTTATGTAAATTAAAAATAAGTTAAAGTTAGAAAAAATAAAAATAAATTCATTACGGGCATTTTAGTCATTTTAGGTCATTTTTAGTCATTTAATACATACAATAGTATGAAATAGAAAGATATGCATATAATAAGAGGTTTGAAAGATAAATGCAAACAATAGAAAATAAATGAAAGCATAGATAGAAAGTTTCAATTTTATTTTCTAGCGGTAGGAAATAATTGTCATTTCGAGTAAATACATTTCAAGTACTATAAGACTTAAAATATTTAAACAGATGATTAATGAGGTTTTTGATGTAGATGTACGCGGTCTAAATAAAGCATTTTTGTGGCCGTTTTTGAACCGTTTTATGTCCATTTTAAGATGTTTACGTAGTATTTTTGAACTTGATATCTTTTGTAAGGATATTAAGACATCTAACTACTAGGCTACCTAGCTTATGGTTTTAAGAAAAATAACATTTTTTTTAACGGCAAATATACTATACTATTAAATTACACCAAATAATATTATATTACTCCATTGTCAATGATTGGACCTTATTACGCCAAGAAACAAAAGCCTCTATCAAGAGGTTAACCCCAAATTGCCAATTTAAATACTAACTAATGAATTAACTAATGATGGTTCTTTTATTTTTTATTTTGTATATTTTTTAGATTGGTTATTTAAATAGTTGAGCAATGTCATACTTAAATAAATATCAAAATTATTGTATATCACAATCGACATCTCAGTTAATTAATTATTATAATTTACAAATTAAAAAACCATGTAAAGCCATCAACGAAGTATGACGTTATAATTATTCGCTCTTAATTACTAGAATTCAAAAGTCAAAATCTCACGGCCTATGAGTTAAGTTGTTAAATACTAAATAGCCCTTCCCATATATTTTTATATATTATAACTCAATTGGCCAATAATCAACCACCAAATGCTACAGATCGATCTGATCTGTATCAACCCACCCTCATTTTCTAAGAAGATCTAACAATATTATTTATAGAAAAGAAATGGAGGATGCTGCTGCTGCTCAAGAACTCAAAAGCTTCCTCAAAGTATGGTGTTTTGCAATCTTGTGTATTTGTTATTGCTATTTGATCCCGAGTCGGATAGCCGATGGCGTCCCGAGGTTACTCTCTATTCTCCCCATCATTGCGACCTTTTTCATCCTTCCACTCCTTCTGTCATCCGTCCATCTAGCCGGCCCAACCATCTTCTATCTTGTGTGGCTTGGTAACTTCAAACTCTTACTCTTTGCATTCAACCGTGGACCTCTGGCTCCCAAGCCCAAGTTACCATTCCCCGTTTTCATATCAATCGCTCTCCTTCCAATAAATCCTAAATCAACTCCAGCTCCAGCTCCGTCACATAGGCCGGGCTTATTGGCACTTAAAGCATTGATACTCGCTATAATTGTTGGTGCATATCAATACAATGATCACCTCCATCCAAATGTGTTGCTAGGCTTTTATTGTTGTCATGTTTACTTGGGTGTTGAGCTCGTTTTAGCCATCACCGCTTATTTTGTAAGGTTATTACTAGGGTTCGGTTTTGAAATCGAACCCCAATTCAATGAGCCTTATCTAGCTACATCATTACAAGACTTTTGGGGCCGCAGGTGGAACCTTATGGTTACCACCATACTGCGGCCTACAGTTTATGATCCCATCCGTGTGATCTCCACCCCACTTTTTGGAAAGTTATGGAGCCGGCTGCCGGCTATTTTTGCAACTTTTCTAGTGTCTGGGCTAGCGCATGAGCTGATTTACTTTTATCTGACACAGGTTTGGCCTACATGGGAGGTGACATGGTTTTTTGTATTGCATGGAGTGTGTACAGCTGCAGAGGTGGTCGTTAAAAAGGCGGTTAACGGTAGGTTCCGGTTGCATAGGGTGGTTTCGGGGCCGCTTACGGTAGCATTTGTGGCAGTGACTGGTGTATGGTTGTTTTTGCCACAGATCTTAAGAAATGGGGTGGATGTCAAGGCCATAAATGAATATTCTACTTTGGTAAATTTTTTGAGGTCTAAAATGGAGGGAGTAAGAATGTAATGATTGTAACAAATCATGTCAGCTTATTCTGTAAGGGGCTTTGGATTAATTTGAGACCTTTACTTATTTTTTTTTTTACTGACAGAAGAACTGCTTCTGAAATTAGTGTGTTCATTTCAGGTTTGAATCTTAGTAATGCCTTAAAGAATTTGTTCTTCCATGTCTTAAATGGATATAATGTTACAAAAGCCCTATCCCCAAATATTTTTGGCAAGATTTGAGACCTTTACTTATACTTTATAGTTTTTACAACTCTATGCAATTGTTTTATTCGATAAAATTTAAAGTTTTCCTTTCCAATACATGTGTCATTTTTGAAGAGGTTGTGAATTTTAAATTTTTGTTGCTTTTGCCATATTTAAATAGTGTGATAGTGTGATAGTATCGAAGTTAAAATGGAATTGAATAGTAAATGTAAATATGTTATCAAACCTAAAAATCACTAAAACTTATGTCGGGAGCGTATCAATCGTTTTCGAGATCTAAAGTTAACCTTTAAAATGTGACATTATCAATTAAAATATTTACATAACTTGCTCGACTATAAGACTTTAAGGAGTGGGGGCGTGATGCCCTCCGTTCCGTATTATTTTTTGCACTTTTATTGCTTTGGTTTTCGTGGA
>JAOEHQ010032435.1:0-13112 GCA_025447715.1 Asclepias incarnata | reverse complement strand
ATGCTATACCCATCTAACACATGGGGAGCAAACCCTTTAGGGCATTGCCAGGAGTCGAACCAGCGTGGGCGCTCTCGCGTGGGGAGAGTTAGCCATTTATCCGCTGCTGCTTTACAAAAAAAAAACATCTTTTTAACTTTATTAACCAAATGGCCACCTCGAATGATCTCATTTAAAATATCTAGCATTAATTCGACACTATAGGGAATACATAACACCTTAACAAACATTAATGGTAAACATTTATCCACACTTTAATCACACTAAATGAGAACATATGCCCGGACTTATCCACATAAATGACGCATATTATTCTACTTAATTGACACACATATTAATCTACATATTTAACCCACATATAATGACCTAACAGAGAAAGTCAAAGTTGACTAACGGCAAAGTCAATATAAACAAGAAAATATTTAGGATGTTACACTTTTATTGCCCAATGGATCATTTCTGTTGCAGGTAGTAATCCAACTTCAGTTTACAACATTATTTCTGGGTCGGGAAGAATTGCTTGTTGCTTTCTTTTTTTGTTGGTATCTATTGCAGTTTTAGTATATTCTTGATTATTATTAGTATTATTATTTAGGGATTATTACCTATGGATGTAACTAACTATGACCAAATGTCTATGCTATGTAAAAATCTCGTAAAATGTCTATGCCATATAATGAACTTTCAAATCCCGGTTATTGGATGTACCCAGGTGTATGTGACAACCATATAAGCTGTCACTTGTAAGTTTTTGATTGGTCGGGTAAATCTAATAATCGGGATTTAAAAGTTCATTACATTACATAAACATTTTACGAGATCTTTACATAATATAGATATTTGGTCATAGTTAGTTACATCCACAGGTAATAATCCCTATTATTTATTATTAACCTTGCAAAATGAACCAGTGCACTTAGCCTTGTAGGGTGACAATGTGTAGGCATTAAAATCGGTACATAGGATCAGAAGGTTCCTGTCATCATACTCTTTTTTATTATTTATTATTATTTAAGTGTAAAAATAAGTATATATTAAAAGTGTAAAATTAAATAAATGATGAGTCCAGTACAAAAGATGTTGGACGAGATTTGTATCGGATTTGTATTGGAAGAAAATTTTGCTGATGTGAAACTGACTGCGATATGTATTGGTATGTATTGAAAGAGGCATTAGAAGTCCTTTATGTACATGTAATTTAATCCGGATATTATTTTTCCAACCTACCAATACAATAATCTAGAAATTCATTTAATTTACTTTGCTTTAACATATAAAATTTATTATTTTAAAAACAAATAATATATAAAAACATATAATTTATTATGTATAAAATAATAACAACAACATAAAATCATTTTATTATAATTCGATTATTTATATCGGAAGTTCTATATATATATGGGGAAAACTCGCGTTTTACACATTTTTCCTTCACGCCTCATTCTCTCTCTCTCTCTCTAGTGCGAGTGTGTGTTATACACACAGTAGACTGTAACTCTGTAAGTATATAGAGAGATTCACATTGAGAGCTTTATAGTAAAATTGATTCAGAGAGAGTGAGATATGTCAACATCATCCGTAGCTAAAAATCCTGTTGAGTTCACTACCGGAATCAATGGCTTTGAAACCGTCATTCTCCGTCAAAATCCCCACACTTCTGTTGAGGTATCTACACTAACTTCCATTCTTCACTCTACATCTATACCTATATATATCTATATCTATATCTATATCTCTATGTATGTATATATGTAGACATGTTGTAATTATTGGTGAATATTATGTGATCGCATTGCTAATTGATTGATATATTCATACCGCAAGTGATATAGATTACGAAACTGTTTGTTTTCGTTTAATTAGGTTAAATATGTGGTTACCTGCCATCGGATCCTCGCGGTATATGAGTTTATGAACATCTATTGTTTTATCGGAGGATATTTTGTAGTATGTGTATGTTTATTGTATTGTAGAGCAGTTGCTGGTGGATTTTGTTTCAGCATATTGCTGATTGATTCGATATAGTCATAGTTTGCAAGATATAGATGACGAAACCGCGAATTTTGTTTTAGGTTAGATTTGTGGTTATCTGCAACCGGAATTTAGCTATATAGGAAGCTATGAACATTAATTGCTCTATTGGATGAAAACTTTTTAGGTTAGATTTGTGTATGTTATGTGGTTTCTGCAACAGCAAATGTTGAGATGGCTCTAAGTTGTTTTATGCTATAGTGTACATATAACTTGCATATAAAATGAATCTGTGAACTACAAGTTTGATTTCGATTCTCGAACCAGATTTTTGAGTTGCAACTTCTAGAAGCTAGTGATAAGTGCAGTGGTATGCGTGTAAGGTGATACTTGTTTGCAGAAACTGTTTATAGTATTTGACTTTAGAGTTCCTAGTTTATTGAAGAAGTAGAACGACGTATCTGTTTTAAACACATTTGGTTTCTGACAAATTAGAACATCTTGTTGCCATTAAGTAGTAGTCTTTTTAGGCTTATTTTTTACAGGGATGCTGGACTTCATCTGGTTTAATTTTCAACCATACTTATAATTGGTTTGTTTGCTGGAAAATACATTGATCTTTTCTGGTGTCAGTTTAGTCCATAAATAGGATGGCAAGTTAGAATGTTATAACCATTTTCTTTCCATTAGATTTTACTGTCAGGTGATCATGTTTAATGTGAGTTAGTGATCTAAAAAGCGTTATGCAGAGGTAGGCGGTCGAGTCACCATCTAACATTTAAATCATAGAAGACTGGGTTTTAAGCCATATTCAATTTAAATATGTAGAGTATAACAGTCAGTAGATCATGTTTATATATGAAAATTAAGAATCTAATTATATATGTACAAATACTATTCAATATCCCTAGTTAGATATAGTTGGGATAAATTAATCGTTGAAGACTAAATCAAAAAGCTTGTTGTTTCCTCTTGTTATCTTTGAACACTTTTTGGCATACTCTTGCTGCTCCTAAACTTTCATGGTCAGTCAGCTCCAATAGGACAACTGGACAAGTAACTATGTATGATATTCCATCTAATTGTAGTTCTTTATAATTATGGTGAATGTATAATCATGCAAGCTGGTTTCATCAGTATGTTGTTGGCTTAGTTTAATTTTCATCATATCTGAAGATTTTGCATCTTTTATGGCCTTTAACCTTTCAATTCTTGCAGGTATATCTGTATGGAGCTCATGTGACATCTTGGAAAAGTGAGCGAGAAGAGTTGCTTTTTATCAGTAGCAAGGTACTAGCTATTCATAAATTCTAGCTATGATGAATGCCTTAATAATTCTATCTATACTAGTAAAGGTGATGGGACCACTGGTACTCTGAACTTTTTATTTGGCACTTAGCATTATTGGGAAACTTGTAGTACAAGCTTCATTTTCTTGGCTCTATAGATCTGCAGTGTGCCACGAATATTAGAGTCTCGGTGGTTGATTGGCTTGGTTCCAATAATATGTCTTATTAGAACTATTTGTTACGACTTTTCACATAGGGTTCAATACCCAATTGGTTGAAATTGTTATTAAAACATGGAATATATATGTGGTGCCTTTCCTGGTTTTGTTTTGGCCAACTTATCCTCAGTTTTATTATGCGGGAAGGTGGAATGTTAGACTGCATCCAAAATTCTGTGTTTCTTGGTGACAGAGAATTAATATTTTGTCCATGTTATTCTTCTGATAGGGGAATTCTAATAATTTATCTGTGTAAAGTGGTTGGTTTTCTTTATTTTGCATAACATGTTTTAGGGGATTGAGAGGGGTCTATTCTTCTGTTGGTTTTAATTGTATACTGCGAAAAACTCTTTGCATTGCTGTCTTGCTCAACAGTCCAGAAATGTATGTGATTTTGCAGGCAATCTTTGCTCCTCCAAAGACAATTCTCGGGGGTATTTCTGTATCATTTCCTCTAGTATGTGTCTCTATCTTTTTGCTGTTTACTTCTCTGTTTTTGGATTAGTTCTAGTCATGGATAGTTGGACACCGTCTTCTTTCATGCAGGTCTCAGATAAAGATGCTCTTGCAGCATATGGATTTGCTAGAAACAGAGTATGGACCATAGACTCTGACGCCTCTTCTCTACCCAATGTCAATAATGAAGTTTCTGTTGATTTGTTACTGAGTCCCACTGAGAAGGATTTGAAGATATGGCCTCACAGGTAGATAGATGTTTGCGAACATTGTATATTATGTACTTTAAGCATTTACTACCTGGTATGCTGTTTATTCTCTGTATGTTTTATAGCTGTATAGATTCCAATTCATTGTATCATTTGTAGGTTTGAGTATCGACTGAGGGTTGCTCTGAGACCTGGAGGAGAATTAGTGTTGACATCTCGGATCAAAAATACCAACCCTGATGGAAAGTCGTTTGTGTTCACATTTGCCTATCCAGCCTATTTTGCTGTTTCAGATATCAAGTAAGTTATTTTTTCATTTTTAAATTGATATTCAGGGACAGATATAGTGTATTTGGTGATAAATTACGTATTATTGTATTATTATTATTGATTCATTTTGTGCTGGAAATTTTATTCACCAGAAGAATTAATTCTTTTTTCATATGAGTCTTGTGTTAAACTATTGCTTCAGACTATTAAAATGTTGCTCAACATGTAATTAGCATAAGCAAGCTCATGTTATTATCGTGGTAAATTGGTGGTTTGGGTGTTTTATTTCTAATGAGTTCTTATTGATTTATGGGAATAACTTGGCTGCAGGCTTATGCAGCTACCTTTGCTGCATGCTGGTTGATAAACCACTCTTTTACACTAAAACCTTGTTCTAGTGTCATTGTAATTCAAGTGTCAAGCTGAGTTTTCTACATGTGTTATTGCTCTATAAAGCAGCGTATTCCATCATGTGATGAGGCATCATCAGCAAAGCTACATATTCATATTCCCACTTTCAGAAGTCAATACCCAACCACAAACCCATTATCAGTTTCTCACTCTAACTTTTCTCCAAAAGTGTACAACCTACATATAAGAAATACGTGCAACAAATGTTTGATGATTAAACGTGCGAAGGAAAAACGTGGTTTATTCACGAACAGGTTAAAGTTGCACTTATACCGCCAAGTTATCCTCTTTGAGATGAGACTTTGACTTCAGCTAAATGCAAAAGATGGCTATTAGGATACTGAATATCTTCTTATTTTGCTATGTGGAAAGTACAAATCCATGTCAGTTATATAGATGATATTCAATATAATTGGTAACCTCACATCATCTTCAATCATACCTGATTTCAAGTTTGCTCTAAAGCTGAATAAATACTATCATATAATAACTCTTTGCTGTCTCTAACAGTAGGTGAAAGTATTAGCTCTGCTATGTTTGTATATCACACTTCCAACTACATCTCATCGACACCTTATTGTGTGAAGATACAGCTAAAAAACATCTCGATAATGTAATCATTCCATTTAAGGATTTTTGGACATTTGTGTAAACTTCTTTAACTTTCTTTGAGTAGTTTCAGGTTTTGGACCAAAGCTGTAACTGGATGAAATTCTAAAGATGAATCTCTTTTGAGTATGAAACTGCATTTTTGTACAGTTGAATAGATACAATTCTTTTAGCCTTTGACACTTTACAGTTATAAGTTTTCATGATGAGTTAGTTTGGTCTTGGCCTATCTGGAGCATATAAGTTTAGCGGCATTCTTCACCATATTGGGTTTTGTATACTTCAGCGGATGTAGTGCAAGGGGATGCATATACTTTATGCTCGAGTTTCATATTTATGGTGCTTTTAATAAATTTGACTTGACTAGAAGAGAAATGCTTTTAAGAACTAAGAAGCCTCTGTAGATCGGGAATTACAAAGTTTTTATGTAGCATGCTGGTGTTCCTGACAGGTTTGTGCATTGGCATAAACCACACCTGACCCAATGAAGTTCCTGACTTCCGGAAAGCCCTTTTCTTGTCTCAGTACTAGTAAATGTAATCCTGAAAGCAAACCAATGGCTGTATGTTTGCATAGGGACCCTGCTCTTTCTACAGTTATTTTTCAGCCTGTGAATCAAGTATGACAACAATGATAAAGCTTAGCATAGTATCTCATATGGCAAATAGATGTTTATGTCTAAGTTGATCATGTTGATGCCGATTGATGATAGTAATTTGGAGCTGACCTTATCTGCATTGATATGAAGCAATTATCTGGCCCTGCTTTGCTAATTGCTTAAACTGTTTACGCTCCCATTAATTGCTCATTTTGGGTCATTGGTTGTCAACTATCTGGTGGGATCAATGGTTATCTGTTTCTAAAGGAAACATCTTACTATTTATCCCTCCAGTAATGTTCGAGTGGAAGGATTGGAGACACTTGATTACCTTGACAACTTGAAGAACAAGGAAAGATGTACAGATCAAGGGGATGCATTAGCCTTTGAATCCCTTGAATCGGAGGTAATTTTCTTGCCTCTTATCTCACTTTAATTATGTTGCCATGGTTAGGCTTATGTAGTATCAATTGTTTACCCAGATTGACATGACATATCTCAGCACACCAACAAAGATTAAGATTCGGGATCATAAAAAGAGGCGAACACTTGTCATTCAGAAAGATGGACTTCCTGATGCTGGTGCGATTGTGCATTTCCGCATAAGATTTTCTCGCTTGATTGTTCCAGCTGTCTAGGTTCTGAATTTCTTGAAAATTGTACTCACAACATGTTTCCGTATTAGGAATAATCTGCAAAATGAAAGTTCTTTCATGTACATGGGTATATCCTTGGGTATGGCCTTTGAGCCCATAAGGGCCATAGCTTTTTTTACTTTGATTTTTACTTTGTTTCATTTTTCTTGTGTATTTGCATTTAGAGGAGTGTTTGTGTTCTGTTCTATTATTGTCATCCACCATCTGAACGAAGCTACAATCACCTGTTTGCAGACTTGCAGTTAATCTTTCCAACCAGATCTTCCTTTCTGTTTATAGACAATTTTTTAACGACTTACTGAAGTATATCAATTCAGAATTAACCTATTTTTCAAAATAGTCGTGTTCAGTATTTCTTGGTGAATTTGTATTCACATTTCTGCATAAGTAACTAAATTGTGTTAGTTCATATTCACATTTCTGCTTATTAAGTAACTAAATTGTGTTTCTTTTGGCTCTTTCGTTAGTTGTGTGGAATCCATGGGATAAGAAGGCAACAAATATGGCTGGTTTTGGAAAGAATGATTACAAACACATGCTTTGTGTGGGGGCAGCAAGAATTGAAAATCCAGTTACATTGAAGCCTGGTGAGGAATGGACAGTAAAGCTACAACTGTCGGCTGCTAATTCAAGCTAATGCTGTAGTTGAGAAAACATATGCTGATCAATATAATGTGCAGGTATGTTTGCTGATTTCTACTAGTTTATGTCAATGCAGAATGCTTTGGTGCTAGCATTAGTCAAATCTTGTGTTACAAAACTATCAACCACTTCTAGTGGTTGATGTTTTTGTGCGTGCGTGGGTATCATCCTAGTTTTTCTGGGTTTTTTTTTACCACGGTCTACCGTTTTTGTGGTGATGCTGTTTTGATGAACAGAAGTGTGATTTGAGTGAGACGGGATTGGTTATGTGTAGAAGTGGCAATTCCAAGCCCGTTTTACGAAAGCAGATCAATTAGTGCTGTGATTTTTTATTGACATGTCAAATGGGTAAAATAGTAAAACTTTGCAATACAGGAAAGTAGGAAACCATTGAAATGTATAGTATCTGCCGAAAATGACCTCAAGTATATTATAGTAGTTAAAACCTGCAACCTATTTTAGCCTTAGTAAAAGTAGAACATTATCTCAATAATATATTTTTGTTTTGTGAAGAACACCCAAGTATTCAGATTTTTTCATCAAGGCCACCAAAGTATTGAAATTTCTTTAGAGACCACCCAAGTATTTATCTGATTTCATTTATACCAATTTTGGTCAAAAACTCAAAGCAACATGCTGAATGATGAAAAAAATTTAAGTTTATTGAGAAGTAAACAATTTTAACCCATTATACGTCGACACCTCATCAAAAGTTTTTCAGTATTTTCATAATCGGTCAATGCATTTTCGTCATCCGGTATATTTTTGGCCATATTTGATACAAGTGAAACCAGATACATAGTTGGATGGCCTCTACAGTTGTTTTAATACTTACATAGCATAGCTATACTGAAAAAAATTTATTAGTTTTTGGGTTGCCAACGCATATATTATCCCCGATAGTACTTTGATTATTTATAAAATTGAAACAATGGCAAATAAGCGGGGGCACATTGCGCCAACCTGACTTGTATTGAGTGATCTGAACTTAGTTTTTGAGCTCACATTTTGACTTCAGTAGTTTTCATGCAACAAACAGACTAGCAAAGTTTCTATTTCAGCCTTAAGATCAATCTGATAATTGGCTGACTTTACAATATGACAATGAAATTCAGTTTTAGTGAAGATAAATGCATATTTTAGTAATTAATGTCCCCTGATTTGAAACTTTTTTGTCTAGCCGTCCTAATGACACTCTAATGCTGCAGGTTTGTCGTGAAAGCAAGGCTCTTACTAGCTCTTCTGTGAGTCCTATTTTCTTGTGTAAAGTTTTCATTGCATTGGTTAGACTAGTTGAACTTTTTCTCAGCAGAGAACTTGTCAAAAAGACTGTTGGTGTACTAGAAACTACTGAATGCCGATACTAATCGAATACTGAACTCGAATCAGCAAGAAAGCATAAAGAGATGGTCTAAAAGATTACTCATGTTGTGGTTTGGTATATGCGATACAATATGATGAAGTACATCCAATACGTACTACATGAGAAGTAGGTTGTTTTCTGCTCTTCATATATCTGATAGCCTTGTTTCATCAATTACTATGCATGTTTGTGTTGTTGGTTGGATATGTTTGATAAACACAAAGTGTAAACAAATGGTATAAAACTATTACAGAAACCTCTAATATCGTAAACACTGTTGTAAAACTTCCTGCAATCTTGATAAGAAACGGCCACTATTTTTCAGTATGAGCATGCATAGATTATTGGTAGTATGATGAACTTAATGGATATACTCTAGACTAGAGATAGAATACCTTGTTTTAGATGTAATAGATATTCCCTTAAATCTTGTGGGACCAATACATTAACTGAGAGATATATTGAACTTCAGTATTGGTTGTTGTGAAAGGTTAACGGGATATATAATCCATATAAAAGTACTTGAGTATTGGATTGGTGTTTATTCTTGGTTGGTTTTATATCATGGAAATTAATCAAACAAAACTTGAAGTTGGTTAGTTATGAGGTTTGCCTCATTGAAATACCTTTTAACAAGTATTTTATTGGGTGCTAATCTGACCGTCATTCTCCTTGCATTGTGACTGTCAGTCAGCACCTGCTCTGCAATGTGTAAGGATAGGACATTAGTCTTATTTGCTGTTAGAAATTGGTATATCAGTCGAGTAATAGTGATGATTAACTCAGCGATTCGTGATCCTAAGAATAAGCTTCATATTGGTAATAACAAGTGGTAACTCCTAGTATTAGTTTACTAGCACATTAATCTAGTGTCCTTTATTAGTGGTAACTCCATCTGTGGCCTAGTGGTAATCTAGGCCTAACCCCAAAAGTTATGGGGATGTTAATCTAATCATTGGATGGTGACACAATTAGAAAGACTTAATATTCATATAATTTGAAAAACTTTACCTACAATTCCACATGTTAAATCTACTTAGTATAGGACTAAGTCATAACACAAACGACATCATAGAACTCGTATATCCATATCTTACCAAAGTAACTATTTTTCATTATAGTCTATTTGATTTATATAAAGAATTGATTTAACTATGCTTAACAAATACTATACAAAACACCAAGCTATTGCCTCAGTGTTTAAATTTATTTTTCTAATTCAAGTTTCCAATGACTATTAATTTCTGAAATGGCTAAATATCAAATACAGATTCTTAGAGCAAAAACTAATACATTTTCTATGCAATTCCCTCTATATTTTTTTAAACTTTATTTATAGGTGTTCCTTGTGTTATGCGTAGTGTTTTCTAGAAAGGTACTATAGATAATAACTTCGGCATTTTAATCACAGGGGTTTGCGTTGACTATCAAGAGGGAGTCATGATGGCGTACCCCATGAATGGGCTTAAGCTTAACATGCCAACTCTTTCTCACTCAACCCAAGCACTATATATGTGTGGCACCCGAAAGGTAAGACCTTTATTGTAAAGATCTTTTTCAGGCTTGGTGTTGACGTTCAGGCTGGTTCGTGATGGTGTACCCATGAATGGGCTTAAGATGCCACCTTCTTCCTACTCAACCCTAGCATCATGTGTGTGTACCGTATCCTAAAGGTAAGACCTCTTATACACTCCTCACTACTATACACACCTCTCTCTTAAAGAATGCTTATTGGTCACGTATTGACTTGATTATGAGATGTGGTTATCAATACTCCTTCACTTCTAAGATGTGTGATGTTTGTTTTTTGAAAAGCAATGCAAATTTTATTAAACCATAGTCTACTTCCAAATAGATGGGGACATCAATATATAACCATGGGTCACCAAGAGGGTAAGCAAAAAGATAAATACTTACACTAGATTACATATGGAGCTAAAATGGCTTCAAGAAACAACTAATGGGCTACAATGTTTGGTGCGACCTCGCTAGGGCTATAAATGAACTGAACGTTCGACGAGCCATTCGGCGGAAAGCTCGTTCATGTTCGTTCGTTTGGTTAAATGAACGAACATGAACAAAAAAAATTGTTGGTTTAGTTAAATGAACGAACATGAACATAGCCCCCGCTCGTTTATTTATGTTCGTGAATGTTCGATAATCTCTTCGTGAACGTTCTTTCATTTGTATTCATTTGTTTATGTTCGTTAACTTTCGTTCATGTATGATTGTTTGTTTATGTTGTTTGTTAATGTTTGTTTATCTAAGTATGTACTTTTTAAATGTAATCTATGTATATATTTAAAAGAAATAAAAAAAATATACAAATATACGAGGGGATTTTATTTTTATTTTTTTGAAGCTTTTTAAGCATGCATTTTGTAGAAGGTTTTTTGGATAATTAAGATCTATTTTTTAAAACTACTTGGAATAGTTTAATGTCTAATATTATGATCATAATTAAGCATTTTGGATAACTTTTATAGAAGATGGAAGAAGTTTTGTAATGTTTAATATAGATCTTAATGTTTTTAATTTTGATGGTTGTTCGTTTGTGTTCATTCGTTTATGTTCGTATGTGTTTGTTCATGTAGACAAACAAACGAATATGAACAAGCCAATTTTCTTAACGAACGAACATGAACACAGTTTTTTGTTCCTTTATCTGTTCATGAAACATTCATTTAGTTAAACGAACGAACACAAACAAGGCCTCGTTCGGTTCGTCTACATGCCTACACATCGCATGGATCAGAAATCCAGTAATCCCAATCGAGTCTAGCCTGCTTGCACTGAGATTCACAGTTTAGAGAACAGTTGAGCTTGAGGAGAGATGTCTTGTGCCTTAATCCGCCTCCGGGCATCAGGAAGAGCATGAACTTTTTGGTTCCGCCACCTCCAAACAACACATAACCCTACCATTATAGATTTGACGTGTCCACAAGTGGTGACACGGAAAATTGACCATTACAACAAGTGGTGGCATCTGAAATAACCACCACATACGACGAAGTTGTCATATCCAGGTGTTTATTTTTCCATACAAATCATCATTTTGATAAATTATTCTCTTATGTATACCCCGCAAGAAATCTTGTGGATTTTTACAGGATTGTATCATGATATCACACTAGTGTACCTCTACTTTTGATTTTATGGTATGACGTAATGACGGTAACCCCACCCAAGCCACCTCTTGGTGACATGGCAAATAAGCCCCCGTCTCCGCAAACCATCCAGCAAGGTCTTGGAGCCAGATGAATAACCAGCCCTCCACGATGATTCTCGGTTTTTAGGCTGGGGCTCTTGGCATTAAAGAGTTGTAGCTTCCCCCACCCAAAACCCCCTTGGAACCTCTAGCTTACATCTAGTCTCTCTTGAGGTAATGTAGAATGGTTATCTTCAATATCCTTGCTCAGTTACATCTTTTGTAAAGCACATTAACATTATTACGTAAAAGTAAGTTTTTGTTATTTGAGATCAATACTACTAACAAAATTTAACAGCATTGAGACGGTGGACAACCATGGCGTGACACTGCTCTCAAGTGACACCTTTGTATGCCAAATCTAGTTTGGTTTGATGTTTTCTCATATTTATATGGTATGGCAAATCTGTGATAATTGACAAATTTGGCATGTCATTTAATTTTTATAATATATTTAACAAGCATAAGCAAAAGAAATTTTGTATCGGTCTCTTTCTGCAGGACATGGGACTACCACATAAACTTCAAGCATCAGCCTTCTTACGATTACCGCGAGATGACACAACCCTTACCTAACCTTAGGGTTGAAAAGGTCCAAAAAGCTCCATCTCTCCAAAGATTTATTGGTTATGGAGAGATGCTGCAAACCCTCCCAAGTCCTACTTTATTACAAATTCACTTCACCCTCAAGGATTAGTTTGTGTCTCCATCAAACATTACAAGGTTTTGCTTTTCTCTCAAGCATTACAGACACGGTTCTCCCTCAAAAGCTATCCGGGTATGCCTCTCCCTCAAAAGCATCATTGATAATCAATAAACAAGGTGGATACGATTCCTCTTTTCACAAGCAGTTTGAATTATAAATAACCGAAAATGGCACTTCAGTCATTTTGAGTTCTATGCAGTTTAAAATTTAAAATTTTCAAGGATTTTTCTATCTTCAGACATTCCATTGCATTATCGTCTCACATTTTATCCGTTCCTTTTTCTTAAAGTTCAACAAACTGATTTTGTGATTTATTTAAAAATTAGATGTGGGAATTCTGAACCATCTACTTACAAATGCGTTCATGCGGGATGATTAGCAGGCCCAATAAAAATAACTCAAAAGGAATTGGTCAAACGGGTTGAAAGTCTTTAAAGTGTACTTTTTTTTCCTTTGTATTTAAACATTTAGTTGTGATTTTTAGTGATTTATTTTGTGTAATT
>JAOEHQ010032424.1:0-13113 GCA_025447715.1 Asclepias incarnata | reverse complement strand
GGCCAGTCCACTCGGGCACATTAGCTTGAAACCGTGGTCCAAGCGGGATTACTAACTGTTTATTGTCATCAACCACAAAACTGAACCAGTCTGTTGTAGAAGACTTTTGATGTTTCAGATTTTTAACCTGTTTTGTCTTCTTCATGCTTGAAGAATTGAGAAACTTGTCACAATACAGTGAGTCACAATATAGCCCTTAAAGTGAACTCGCTGCTCAAGGATACCCACCTGATTGTAGAAAAGTTAATACAAACCTTATTTAGCAATGATGGAGTAAATAAAATTGGGGGGAAATGAAACATAAAAACAAAACACGGGTTCTAAAAATGAACATTTCAATGAGTCTAGATATAGATATCGATATTTACAAACAAGAAATATATTGCTTTTACACGCTTATATGGGCGAAATGTGACATAATGTTTTCATACAGCATTTGTATGGATTTGGATGATTGGATCTCCATATGTTGATGCTCAGTTGGTAAGTCGAAACGATGAAGATAAATTGACCAATCAATTATACTTAGAGAATGACACTAACTATTTTCAAAATGACATATTTTATTTCTAGATACATGTTTATTCTCTCTATATTGATGTTCCATTTTGCAAATCTCAGTGCACCAAGAAATCTGTAGCATCTCCATTTATCATATTGATGCATAGTATCAACCAACAAACAGCCGAAAATTTTAGAAGAGAAAATGAAAAAGATAAAGCAAAAATCTTAAGAAAATGACAAATAACAGCTAAAAACCAAAACAAAAATCAAAACCTATAATCTATCAACCATTAATCCGGGAGCATCGTGCCACGAATAAAAGATAGAGGAAGAAATCTCACCCAAAACTGCTACCTATCCAGGCCACGAATAACGACTTGCGGATCTCCAAATTCAATCTCCACCGATGAAAACGTGGGCCCAGATGCTATGAACCCTCTGTCCAAAAATCAGAAAGATCCAACCGTTCAATCACCCGGAAATGGCAGATTAGTGCTGTTTGATATTCAAAACCGGGAAAATATATATATATATATATATATATCATTGCCTTTTTTTTTTCTTTTTCTTAATAAGATTTATAAGAGGCCGACAACATCAAGACCAAGGAGGTAAGATATAAACAGTCTTGTCCTACTCAAAATTAAAGATACTACTTTCAAAATAAGATTTATAAGAATTCATAGGTATTTATGATTCTCTCTCTGATGGGCCTTATTTGATGGGATTTCGGAGGTATTCAAAGGGTCAAATGATACCCCTAAACCTAGAAAAATGTCTGGAAGGCCTAAAAAAAAATAGGGTTAGAGCATCATATGAGCCAAGGGTTCAAGGAAACAGGGTTACAAAGCATGGATCTGTCATGACTTGTCACAAGGGTTGGAAAATGGGTCACGATACAAGGACATGTACTAATCAAGAGAAACCAAGACATGCTCACATACCAAAGGGCAATTGTGTGGTAAGAAAGCCTAAAGTTCCAAAGCCTAATGCTGCAAACCAAGAAAGTGCCCCTGTTGAACAACAAAATGAGCCAAGAGTTCAAGAAACTGCACCTGTTTAACAACAAAATGAGCCAAGAGTTCAAGAAAGTGTCACTGCAAGTCATGGTTCTGGTTCTAAAATGTTAAAGGCTAATTTTGTAATGCTTGCAGAGCATGGTGGATCTGGTTCTAAAATGTTAAAGGCTAATGCAAAGGTAGGTTTTGGGAAGACTATGAGTTGGCTTTCTAGTGCGGTTGGTGTAACTGGGATGATCATAAGAGACCAAGCAAGAATTACAACAGTTGATGAAAACATTTCAATCTTTGCACCAAGGATGCAACCAGTTATGGGCATCAATCTTTGCACCAAGGATGCAACCAGTTATGGGCACACAAGAATCTGTCAATGAACCATCCAACAAGAAGAAACCCAAGAAACTTAAACCATTGGAAAGGATGACACCAAGTCATAGGGCTTTAAGGCAAAGGCTTGCCAGACAGGTGCCAGGCCCAGGACAGAACTATGAGGATACCATGGTGGTTCAATAAGCTGTTTGTGTGGCCTGTTTAGTAAGTTAGGACATTTCAAACTTAGGAAATTATGTAAAGTTGGCTTTCTAGTAGGTAATCTTTTGGTAATCTATTAATGTGGTATGTGCAGATCATGCTTGAATACTCTAGTAGGTAATCTTTTTGTATGTAGTATGGGTATGTATGTGCAATGACACTTAAACTTAGAAAATGTAAGGTATGTGACACTTCTAACTATCAATTTTGGTATGCAATATAATGTCTAAATTGCTTAACTTGATTCCATCATAATAAGCATTACATTGAACAAAATAAGCATTACACAGGTTTATCAAACAAAGCATAACATTCATCACTTACAAAGCTAAATTACTAATACAACTATTACATTCAACTGACCTAAATCACTAATACAACTATTACAAAGCTCAGTATTGCAACAACCCCAATCAACAAATAAAAGACTTTGTCAACTTTCAATTTTGACTTTGTTACAGTCAACTCATTCATGGCTTGTAAGAATTCAACATTCGAACCATCTTCTTTTGATTGTAAACGAAAATGAAACAAGTCCTTGTAGTATACACTTGGAATTTCTTCATCAACAAAGTTAAAACTTGTACACATTTTGCTCTTCAACTGAAATAATTAAGGCCAAATTAGGGCAAAATTAGGGAAAGCTTAATTAGGTCAAAATTAGTTAAAATTAGGTCAAAATTAAGGCAAATAATTGGCTCTGAAATTATGGCAAATAATTGGCTCTGAATTTATGGCAAAATTAGGTCAAAATTAAAAAACTTACATTAGGGCATTTAACAAATCTTCTACCCGGATTCTTCCTTGTCCAAGATGTGAAAACACGCATCTTTGCACCACAATTGCAATACATATAAAGAAAACCCTTATTTGTTGAAGAAGAAGTGGAAGAAGCAGCCATGGTGGGAGGGAAAGAGAGGTGGGAGAAAGAGGGAAAGGGGAAAGTGGGAAAAAAAGGATTTATGATACATATATTAAACGTGGATATCCGACGTGGAGAATGGATACCACAACCAGTAATGTTTCATACTCTAGCCGGTAACATACACTTTTTGGACAAAATTAGAAGTTACTTACATCACATAGACACCCAACTAAATCATTACATCGCATGAACATTTTGACATAGTTATTTATATCTACAGGTCATTATCCCTATATATAATTAGGATTTTGATAGTTTTGATGAAAGATTCATATAAGATTTTATATTATTATTTTAATATTTGGTATTTAGTTTTAATATTTTGTATATTGTTTTTATTCAATTTAAATTCAAATAAATGAGATTGGTTTGGATGAAGATAGAGGTTTGGCGAGGCTCGGGATTAGGTTCGGGATGACTTAAAATAGGTTTGTTAACTACTCTTTTAGTTAATATATATAGATATATATGGATTTTTCTAATGACAACCTTTAATAACATGCATAAAAAGGTTGTATGTTCTATATAAAAAACCCACCCTCTGAATTTTATGATAAAAGTATAACAATTTTATGCACGTTATATATATATATGGGAAAAGTGAATATGTGGTTGTCATGTACCAAAGCTAGATATAGAACCCCTCACATACCAGTTTTTTAATATTTGTTGTATAATAAATAAATGACCTGGGTCCCATGAATTTTATAGATTAAAAAACTAAGATGTGAGGGGGTTCTATACCTAAGCTATGTACATGACAGCCTTATACTCCCCACCCTATATATATATTACCTGGAGTGAATTATCTTGAGAACCTCTTAAAAAAAAAGAACGCGAGAACCAATCCTGGTCTTTGATCTTAAAATCATAAAATTCCATCTAATTCATTAAAAAAAATTTATCTCAAAAACCGTACATCGGTAGACGAAAAAACATATGCGTGGTCTTAAAATTTCGTCATCTTTCATTAAAGAGATCATCCGATATACTTTTGATGACTTTTTAGTTTTCATTTTTTTTTTTTGGTATTTACACATGTGCAAGTTATATACCCTACACATGTGAAAGTAAGATATCTAAATAAAATTAGTTCATTTACACATGTGCAAGTTAGCTAAACCGCCGCCACCGGAAGCTATGATTCGAAGCAGGCTTCGCCCTTAAGGGTATTAATAAAGGGTAGCTGGTGGGGGTGATAAGTCATAGGGGGGATAGTTCATATGTGGTGATCGGTGATGGGATGATCTACTTGACGGGCTCCGCTCTTAGTTGCTATGGCTCCGCCATGGACTGACGGGCTCCGCCCTTAGCCACCATGGCTCCGCCATGGATTGACGGGCCCCGCCTTTAGCCACCATGGCTCCGCCACGAAAATTCAAAAGTCGTCAAAAGTATATCGGATAACCTCTCTAATGAAAAATGACGAAATTTTAAGACTGCCCATATTTTTCGTCTAACGATGTACGATTTTTGAAATAAAACATTTTGAATGAATTAAATAAAATTTATGATTTATCAAGATCAATGGTCAGGATTGATTCTCGTGTTATTTTTATTTTAGAGGTTCTTAAATAACCCTTCCCTTACGTTACTTATTTTTATAAGTAGATACATTAAAAAACAAATTAGATTAAAAAGATGAATATTTATCGAGAATGGAAGACTATATATATAATCATAACTTTTGCCACTTTCAGCATCTCGTTAGTTGGATTTTCTGGTTTTACTGGCTACGAATATGAAACAACCAGAATTGACCAGCTCATAAGTAAATTTGATATTGTCATATTTACTTCAATGTATCATTTAAGACGATTACAAAAATAGGTATGAAGAACATAAACAAGGAATCATAACCTACTTGTTTGAACCATGCCAACGTATAAAATTATACTGATAATAACCAAGCATCTTCTCGATACGTATAAAATCAAGATACAAATTCACCCAACAAAGATATACCAGTAGAAAATACCCCAAAGAGTTGGTTCAATCCATCATTATTACAGTCCTATCGCTAATATCAAATCTAGATTGTCACTGCAAATCATACCCTTTCTCCTGAAGTTCTTGAACAACTTCATTCTTCATCCGCAGCCACAACTTAAGTGCTTCTTGATCAAACTTCTCTTTCTGCAACTGCTTTTGATAATTTCCTGGACCCGAGTCCATTTCTATGGTCCCTTTGGCGCTCACCATGGTTCCAATCATCCCACCTTTAGCAATGAACTCGGTCATGGCCTCCTCGTCACCTGGGTAAGGGTAATTGATTCGCTGATAGAGATGAGCCAGTTCTTTCTCTTCTTTAGGTACTGGTTTTAGTGTCCACCAACCTAGTGGGGATGTTTCGTTGAACAGCCACATGGCACCAAATACTGTGTATGTGCATAGAAGTGCTTTGCCTATTTGTTTCCAAAAGTAGTAGTCCTCCTTTCCGAGGCCTATTTTCTTTAGGTACTTCTCGGCAGTAAAAGATTTAGCCACTGGAACCAAAGAAAACATCATATATGGGTACACTTAAGTTTCAAGTTCAATATCTCTAACCAACAATGGCAGTCACATAATGATTTGATTAAAGAGTAAAATAGAAGTGCTGGAACTAGAAAGTAATAAGTTGAAACTACTCAAGGACTAGAGTTAGAATCCCAAACGTGTGGATCTTGGAGTGATTATTTTATTAAATGGGAGAAATTTCGATTGTTTGCCTATAATTTGGTGGATACTTGCTTGTCTGTGACAGATCAAATGGGTTAAGAGAAAGGAATTAACTAGAGAGTAAATGGGGGTCGGACGGGTTGAACGTCACCAATTGCATATTCAAATGCATAAAAATATCCGAAAATGCTTATATTTGTAATTGTGTAGTTTACGTAAGCATGTATAACACAAATATTTATTTAGAAAAAAAAAGAGTTCTTATGGTTGGCCCAGTCCAATCTATAGCCTCCTTCATTTTTAAACTGCAAAAATACCTGTTTTAACCAAAACCATTTTTGCCGGTACCACCCTTTTTGTAACCTCTACTTTTTATCGTAGAGAGCAAGAGTGGTGCAAGGAATTTGGAAATGTGACTTCTATAGAGAGTGTTTATATGTGGTGATCATCATGTCAAATGTGCCCAGCCCCAAAGGTTGCGGGTTTTCATTTTTAAAATTCAACCGAATTTCTGAAAACGAGTCAGCCTTTAGGTTCATTTTGGACCCAAACAGATTTCACAATGTGCTTTCCTGGATGAACTTCTAATTGGGTTTTCCAAACCGACCCAAACTAGAACTACTACATAGTAGGCTCCCCTCAAACCCCTCCCCCTTAAATGGTCTATGGGCTGACAAAATATTCTATACTTAATTTTAATCAGCTAGTCTTCAAATATGCTTTTTAATCAGATAACTATCACATTTCAGTCTTTTGGTCTTATAGATCATACTACCGACATCTTGGGACAATGTAATCCGTCAAAGAGCATAAGATTGAAACATTTTGGGTTAGGCATTTTATCAAGCACTTGGAGGGTTTGCAGGGAAAAAAAAATGAAAAAAAAAGACAGAACTAGCCTAAAACAATTAAAACCCAGATCAAGTATTTCATTTTAAATAAATCAATTTAGAACATAAGATACAGAATCAAAATCAAACGTACACACAAATTCGGAATTTAACCATGAGATTAATGTTTTTAACTGTTGTGGGATATCAAAAGTTACCTGTTTCAGCAGCTCTGTAACTTTTTCGGACCATTTTTTTCTTTCTTTTTACCGTTTTTGTAATCTAAACTTCATGAAAAATCTCAGAGTGGAAACAACAATTTCCCCTAAAACCTTTCTATGATCTTTTATATGACAAATGTGTTTATTTTATTTATTTATTTATCTATATAATTATTTTTATGACTTTGTAATCTATACTCCTTTGTTTTCAGTATATGTCCACCTTACCCCTTCAACTTTAATTATTCTATATAAAGTTTCTAAAATAAAGACGTTATAAGTACATGTTTAGACTAGTATTTTCCCCAAAAGCATGTCTAACATATAAGTCCATTAGTTTACATATAGGCGATGATTCGTATATCATCATTTTTAACCGTACACCATTAAATATGCTTTAAAATTTTGTACCGTACAATAATATGATTATATGAAGCATGTTTAATAATGTATGGTTAAAAAATAGTGATGTGCGAATCACCATCATTTATATATTAACATTTGTTTCTTATTTTTCAATGTGGGGAGTGGGTTTATGTTTGGAGTACAGGTGTATAAAGTATGAATTTCTTAAAGTTTAGTATTTAATCTTAAAACTTTACTAATTATAGTACTTAGAGTTATGATTAGACTGTAACAAAGTATGTACATGACGATAAAAATGTATATTTAAGAGTTGATTATTTATTTTATACAATATGTCAACGATAGCTCTAAAGTCTATTATTAACAAAAATATAAACAGGTAGGAAGATTGAAATATAAACAGGTAGGAAGACTATGCACACCGGGGTTTGTGGCCCCTCCAATTGTTTCTCTCATTAGACCAACTTTAATGCAAGAAATGTTCCCGGCGTTTTCAATCAGAAACGCCGACCTTTGGAGTATTCGGGTTAATGGGATCAGCGTTTTTTTCGGTGTATTCGGGTCAAATGGTTGGGTCTGTTTACTGTGATTAAAGCTCATAAGGCCTCACGGAATGCAGATGCATAGGGGAGGTACCATGAGGTACCGGTGGTGAACATCATTCCTCAAGGTGGGTATTGGGCGGGAGGGGATGGGTTTAAAGATAGCAGTCCCGCTCTCCTTCACGATCTGTCTCTCTCATGTCACTTTCAATCTTTCACATGTCACTTTCAAAGGTATTTTTTTGGAGGGGAGGGACATTCCTTGTATGAGGAAGGGGAAGGGATGGGAGGAAAGTGATTGTGAAAAATAGGTGAGGTGAAGGTGAACACTCCCCACACACTAATCGACAAGCAAATTTATTACCTTCTCAGGGATGATTTTACGAGTGTTTCTAACAACAATGTACAAACATTTTTGTTTCATTATCATTTCTTCACAGTTGGACAGTAAAATTACAACATAAAAACAAAGGTTAAAATGAGACTTGACAACTTCAAATACAATAAAAAAAAAAACAAACTATAAGTTCAAAACAATATACAGACATATGATAATTTTAGTGATCTGAATTTGTAAGTCGTTCAGAAGAAAGAGCAACGTCCTGAAACTTGCTAGAAAGAGTACCAACAGGTTTTTTGTAGGTATACCATCTTGAAATCAATAGAAAAGCCCCAAAATTTAACACGCTCAGAATCGCCAAGAGCCAGAAAAAGTTTTGTAATTGACCGCGATTCAGATTGTCTGGTATCCACCCGGGCTTGCCTCCTTTAGTGCTAATATGTGTTACAATCGTCACAAGCAAAGAGCTCAAATAGCTTCCAAGTGCGACGGTTGTAAGTGAAAGAGCAGAACACAAACTCCTCATTGAGTCAGGGGCTTGCTGGTAAAAGAACTCAAGTTGTCCGATAAATGTAAAAACCTCAGCGCAACCAATCAAGAAGTACTGTGGGACTTGATAAAAAATCGACATGGGCATATGCTTGTAATCGTAATAATTGTTTCGTTTTACAATCCCAAGCCTAACAACTTCTAGAATCCCTGCCGCTAGCATTGCAAAAATTGAGATCACTAGGCCTGTCCCCATTCTTTGGAGTTGGGTCAGGCCTGCCTTGTTGCCCGTGTATTTTCGGGCAACAGGTACTAAGATCCGGTCATAGACCGGGATCCAGAAAAGGACACTTAGAGTGTCGAAAATGCTAAGGGACGCAGGTGGTATTTCAAACTTATTAAGGTATATGTCCATATACGACCCTTGTAACACGAATAAGTTACTCATTTGACCATAAACCGTACTAAAGATGATCCCGGTGGCCCAAATAGGGAGCAGTTTAATGATAGATTTAAATTCCTCAACTTGGGTGACTGTGCAAAGCTGCCATGGATCAACTGGTTCTTTAATTTGATCCGATTCTAACTCAACCGCCGCCTTGTCCAAGAAACTGTATGTCAAAAATAAATCATAATGATCATGGCCTAGAGGTACCAAAGATAACCATCAATAACAGGCTCATTGTTTTTCAATCTCATACAAAGCTTACCTGAACTTTTTGGTGTGATCAAGCTTGCGGCTTCCAACTATAGCCGACTCATTGTCCGCAATCTCATACAAAGCTGACTTGTCGCTAGGCACTTGAACTCCACGTTTCTTCCAAGAAGCCACAATGACCTGACATATACGGGTCAATGGGCTTCCACCAGGTTTCTGATTCCTATACAAGCGTGTACCTGAAAAAAATGAGCCAACAGCGATCGCCATGGCCACAGCTGGGATCCCAAATCCCCATCCCCAACCCACGTTATCTTGGATCCAAACAAGGACTGACGAAGCGATCAAAGCACCAACGTTGATTGAAAAATAGAACCAATTAAAGAAAGAGCTCTTGTACTTCTTCTCCTTTTCGTCTGCATCATCAAACTGGTCTGCCCCATACGATGACACACACGGTTTGATCCCTCCGGTTCCTAGAGCCACCAGATAGAGTGCCAAAAAGGTTACTGTAACCTGAGTAGTTGTTGCATGACAATCCTCGCCATTCGATGTACAAGTTGGCTTTAAGCCCGAAACGGATGCTGATATTGTCAATAATGTCATCCCCTAAATGACATGACACAAGTTTAACCCCAAAATCAGCATCAAGATAACTTAATGATTTTTAGTTTGAAACTCATTTGCTTTTAAATATAAAACTTACAAAAACATATATGACGGAAAAGATAGCAATGGTCCAGTATCTGCCTAGATAGGCATCAGCAGCAAATGCACCAATCAATGGTGTTATATAACACGTTCCTGACCAATTCGACAGGTTCCTTGAGGCAGTAGCACTATGTTGATTAAGGTTATTCTTGAAATAAAGCAATAGATTTGTGCTCATTCCGTAATAGGCTAATCTTTCACAGCATTCATTTCCTGTCAAACAAATAAAGCTGTAAGTTCATGTTATCGAGCATATATAGTATAAGTTTGTTTAAGGGGATAAATTACAAGTGTACCAAGAATGTAAGGGCAAGCTTTCCAGGTTCCTGTAGTGTTCTTGTTAGCAGGATTGTTCTTGTAATCAAGTGTGCCATCTTTAGTGTACACATCATCTTCTTCTGTACCAATTTTGCTGTAAGTATCTATAGCTACTGCATCCGGCATGATTTGGGTTTATGTTTTTTTGAGCCCGTATACGCTTGTGAAGTAAATCAAGATTAACCCTGATATAGATTCACATGAGTGTAGTTAGAAGAGTGATTAAAAGCAGATTTTGTGACGCTAAGAAAGCTTTCTAGTAACATGATTATTGAAATTAGTGAAAAATGGCATTTATATCATATTCACGATCGACTTTCTAAAGTTAGTACCAACCCTTAAAGCCAATGATCTGTAAAATGAAGCAAATAGTACATGAGTTGGCATATGAGATAGGTATTTGCGCGCGAATGAACAAATTAATGAGCATAAGTTTTCGACCTACAAATTAACAAAAACGCAAGGATATCCATTTGTATAGATATATACTTACTGCAAACATAACATCGATCCACACATGTATATATCATTACCTGCACACCACTTATTCTCAATTAGATAAAATACCTATAGTATATCCAATTTGTATGTGTGAATTCGTAGGAGTGCTTAGTTTGAGCCTTGCTAGTTTTTTTTAACGACGACTCTATAATATGCAGCTCCATCAAGCCTAAACGCATATATAGCTAGTATAGTTGTATAAAAGCCGATACAAGCCATAATTTGAATGTTAAGTTACTAGCCTGAGGTTATTTTCTTGAAAGAACTAGCTCACTCGTGATTTTATCTAAATATATGGTTTAACTATAACTTTATACAAGCTGATCATATGAGTGTAGTAAATATATTCAAACTTATACAAGTTTACATTATCTGAATTACATTAGAGCCTTTTGCACCTCTATCACTTACGTATATTAATGGATCGAAAGGGTGACCGCGCCTTCTAGACGTATTCCATGACTGCGTCACTGTGCGAGTAGAGCCCAAACCGCCATATTTTGTGTGATTCTATCAAACTCGAGCTTGATTTACCTCCAGTATGTCCTTGATTATGAAATAGAAAACAAGAAATACTTGGTTTAAGCTAATAGCATGATATATAACGTTGACTTAATTCTATGATAGGAAAACTACAAACTTGCAATTATTGTGGGATAGTTCTAATCATATACAGTATAAATTGCCCATTGTATTTATGGATATATATATATATATAGAAAAGGGATTATGTGGCTGTTAGATACCTAAGGTTGGGTATAGAACTCCCACAACTAAATATTTTAATATTTTTTTGTATAATGAATAAATGATGGGGCCCCTGAATTTTATGGATTAAAAAACTATAATGTGAAGGGTTCTATACCCAAGCTTAGGTATATAACAGCCACATACTCCCTATCCTCATATATATATATATATATTTATACGGAGATACTCTTGTTTTGAGGTGTTTTTTAATGCCTTTGAATTCGTTACAAACAAATTATGAGTCATAGGTAGCGGTGTTAAAGGTGGCAACGACGCAACGTACACAGACGGATTAAGCAAAGGTTTAAAATCATGAGCATATATAGCCATAATTAACGTTTATATGTGGAAAAAACAAATAATGCAGTTCGTTTATATAGCCATGATGACACTTTTTGTTTTATACTTTTATGAAATATTTATAGTAACACCGATACTTGATTCTTGAGAAAGGTATGGTATAAAAAAGCACCAAAAATTTTAAATAATATTTTAAAAGGTTTTGCCCGCTAGTGCTTCTAGTTATTATACATTTAATGTAGTCATATTTTCTTAAAATATAAAATATGAATTTATGATTGTAACTATTAGATTAAATTAATAAACATTAAATATATTGTTTGACTATTTAAGAAAGTCCGACTTCATTAAATACACCATAACTAGTGTCCAGGGGTACTAGTTAATAAATCCCTATTTTAGAAAAGAGTGATAAATCTACAATATCTTTTATCCATCTATAACAAATACATGTATGTTAATACATAATGTACAACTGTGTAAAGTAGTGATTGTTGTAGATGGATAAAAGATGTTATGAATTTATTATTGCCCTTTTAAAAACGATAGTTCTAAAGTTTTAAATTGGTTTACACAAGTTAACTTATTACTTTCTTCTTCTCATATTTATTTATTGTTTATCCTTCTTTTTCTTTTCTTTTTTTAATTTGTCTTAAATTTGTTGTCCCTTTTTAAATTTCACTGGTTAGTAAGCTTTTAAATGTTAAAGAGAATTTATTATTAAGATTGCACTTTTATTAAATTGTTGGATTTTCGTTTGTGAACAATAGTTTTAGGACAAAGGTAATGTTAAGCATTGAAAAGTTTGAGACATATTTTAAAAGAATCCTTTTTACAATTAAAATTCTTTTACTATAGTAGCTAGTATTTGGGATTTATTCATCAACCAAAAGATTTTTTTTTAAAAATACGATTTTAGCCTTTTATGAACAGTTTATAAAATGAGTAACTGATATTCCAAATTAACTAGTGCCATCTCTTAATGAATAACTAGAAGAGTACCTGCACAATGCGGTGGTGATGATGGCGGCGGCGGTGTGGTGGTGGCGGCAGTGGTGTGGTGGTGGCGCGACGGGTGGTGGTGGTTATTATTGTAAAAGTAATTTATGTAAAAGGGAGCATAGTAGTGTAGTTATTTTAGCAGTTGAGAATCTATGTTGTAAATTATTTTCTTAAGAGAATTATAGGTATTTTTTTTTACGAACATTCAGTTGGTACAGAACATTCACGGAAACCTCACCGATTAATGGTGAGGTCCTGTACGTACTCTAGTCAACGATGTGGTTGACTATGTCATCCAAGAGGATCGAACTCATGACTTGAGTAAAACCCTTGCCCTCTCAGGCCAAAGCCATCATGGAGGGACTTAATTCCTAATTAAAGGACAGGGATGTACTTACCATGTCTTGAACCCAAGACTTCCCACTTAGAGAGGAAGGAGTGGTGCAAG
>JAOEHQ010032413.1:0-13115 GCA_025447715.1 Asclepias incarnata | reverse complement strand
GTTTCAGTCAAGAACCTCGCAAGGTTCAACGTTGTCAGATAAAAGAACATCTTTTGTTGCCAACGTTTAAAGTTCACCCCATTGAACTTTTCTGGTTTCTCAGCATGGGTTGCAATCGTGTTAGGCAACGGTGCAACCATGATAGGGGTAACAGTGACAGCAGTTGTCATGACAGCAGTTGTCATGACAGCAGAGACCTCAATAGGCTGAGTGACCATAGGTTGAGTTTCCATTCTGAAAGAAAACCGGAACAAGTTAATAACACGAAATGTTATTAATATAATCTGTTTAAGTTTGTTGGAAAATTTCACTTGTAATCACTTCACGAAATTACAATACAATGGAAAATCAAATTATTTGGAAAACAATTCCAAGTTTATAATGAAAGTAGCAGAACAGAAAATCGTAGCAGCAGCAGCAGTAGGTTTACTCCCTGCACAGATAAACAGAAAACCAGAAAAATAACAGTAATAAACCGGGCTTGTGTTTAACACAATTCCCTTAAACAGATTCGCCGTCTGTTCCCAGGGTACACCGGCTTAAAGCAGCGTACTGCCGGACTTCGAACACTTGCCTGAAAGATGAACTGAACACGGGATGGATGTTGCTTCTGGAACGTAAAGTTGCAGTGTATTTGTTCTGTTGTTGTGTTTACAGTGTGTGTGTGTGTATTTTCCTCTATCTCAAATGCAGAGATGATCCTTGATCATATAGCACTACATTTGACAGTGACAAGAGAGGAGAGGAGATAGAGACAGTGACATGTAGAGATAGGAGAAGACAGTTGGACAGAGGTGATACATTTGACAGTGACAGGAGGTCTTTTCCTTTCATGACCACCTCTATCATAAATGCAGGTCATAAGTGGCTGGATAGTGACAGGAGGTCTTTTCCTATCATGACCAACTTTTGCAGCTTAGCCAAAAATAAATGCAGCTCATAAGCAGCTCGCGGCGATGCGAGCATGCTAAGTGCGCCACTAAAACGCCACATTACGCCTCATCGCCCTCGACCCGATCCCGTGCCCGGGCGCGGGCGCGGGCGCGTCGGGTGCTTCGCACCCTCCTAGCCAACTGAGGGTGTAATTCCTTATTAAGGAATACTATTCCACCAATGGTCCTCCTTATAACCACACATAATGTTTAATCCACTAACAATGTGGGACACACCCACATTATTTAAACATTAAAACTTTCTTGTTTCCTTCCTAACTATCTATTCACATGAAATTTTTATATTAGTATAAAATTTATTTCAACACATGAAATAAAATAACTAAAATTTCCAACAGTTTCTTCCTTCGATTGAAGGTCTTCGCTTGATACTACTTGTAGACTGCCTCTCAGGGGCCCAAGTCTGATCTGCAGGGCGCTGCTTAGGAGCGCTATGAGATCTGACTTTCGCCCTTGAGGACTGGGTGTTGGCCATATAACTTGGGTACACCTCAAATTCTTGAAGTGTTTCAGTATAATCAGCTACAGATTGTGGTCTAGAATTACTAGGTTTCGAGTAGTATAGCGCTGCATTTTGGGTAAAATCGTCAAAATGATCGTCAAAATGCTCCATTCCTGAAGCTTTTGGCGAAACATAATGTGATGGCCGTGTATGACCAATATCCATTTCCACAATCTTGATGTTTTCTTCCAATAGTTCTTGATTATTGACACCATGATGAATTGTGTGATCATGTGTTCGTCTTCTGTGAGCACGTGCTCTAGCTTGAGCCATCACTAGAGCATGCATGCACCGAAGAGTCTCAGCAGCTTGCTTCCGCACCAAGTGACCCCTAACTAAAGCTTGCAACTTCACTAGCCCTTTTAGAGCGGATAACGCTTTTCTCGCTAAGTACGAACGAAAAACCGATTGAATCAATGTGGCAGCTACATTTTCTTCGACATTCATAGTAGAGGTGTGAGGCATCATGGTGGTTGCCACTTCTTGCGGTGCCACAATTGCACTAGCATGGTAGTTCTTTTCCAAATGCTGGGGTTGTAAAGAAGGTGGTGGAGTGGATGCGATGTCATTCGAGCTAGGAACGGTTGTAGCCGTGGCGGTGGCGGATGATCGCCGGAAACTCCATCTACGCTTCTCTTTAGGAGTCGTGGGTTGGGTGGTAATGGGTGATGGTGTGTTTACTTGGGTATGGATTGGTGACTGATTGTTGGTTTTGTCTTTCTTTCTGGTTAACAAAGTTTTGAACCATTTGCTTGTCTTTCCCATTTCTAGAGTGTCATTGGATCACACAATGGCAATAATTTGTAGATCTGGATCTATCTATTGATATCTCTCTTATTTATTTCTTGTTCTCAAATCATTCGTCTATCTAGCTATTCCATTATATATTTGTAGATCCCAAGGGAATACTTATATGTTTTTCTTCAACCACTTTCTTTGTCTATATTTTTTCTTATATTTTAAAGTTTATTCATGAAATTGGTACATTACAATATCTATTTTATATTACCTACCTTCATTTTTTGTTTATTTTATGTAAGGCAGAATATATATATAACTTAAATAACCTTTGTAATATAATTCTTGTAAATTATAATGTTAATAGAAAAGAATGTGGATCTTACAAATCGGTAATCTTATGGGTGGACATGAAAAATATTTGAAAATGGTTACAAAAATAGACCAACTAAGTTGAGTATATTATGGTCAAAAACTAGCCGGGTTAATATAGACATAGATAACCCATCCATTTATTAATATGACTATTTTTATTATGCATGTATTGGCGATTTTTTTGCTTGAACGGACATAAAATACACCTGTTTTGGCAAACAAGTTTTCCAAACAAAAAATTTGTAGAACCAGTATTTCCAGCAGTAGCAGTGCCGGGTTGGTCCACATCAACCCAAACCGGCAATGGCAATGCCGGATTGCCTTCATTCTGACATCCACTCTAAATCCGACAATGCGAATGTCGTGTTGGCTATACCACTTTTTGAAACAATCTAAGAATTTAAACTCATAATATCTTAATTAAAAGAATACATGTGTAGCCAATCTGGCATTGCCATTGCTAGTTTGGGTGATGTGGACCAACCCGACACTGCTAGTGCCTGAAATACCGATTCTACAATTTTTTTGTTCGGATAACTTGTTTGACAAAATGGGTGTTTTATGTTCGTTCCAGCAAAAAAATCATGTATTGGCGTGATATATATATACTAGTATGGTACCCGCGCAATGCGACGGTGGCGGCGGTGGTTGGTAGTGGTGGTGGGGCGACGAGTGGTGACGGCGTTGGTGGTGGCAGCGGTGTGGTTATTATTGTAAAGGTAATTGATGTAAAAGAGGATAGTGTAGTTATTTTAGGAGTTGATGGATCTATATTGTAAATTATTTCATTAAGGGTAGTATAGGTATTTTAAGTGGAGATATTTAAATTATTGAATAAAAGAATGAGGATTAATTAATTCATTAAGGGTAGAATGATCATTTCGGATTGTGTAATTTTCAACAAAGGTGAAATAATCTTTATAAGGTAGTATAGATAAGTCTTGTAGAATTATTATTTTTTTAACCCAATAGAGATCTGATTTGTATTTATTCTTATTCTAAAACTAGTAATTTGTTGGTGCAAAAAATAAAAACATATTGCATTATCTTTATCAGACACATTTTTTGTTCAACATTTTATAAAAATCATATAGATTAATAAAAAATAATTGATCTATTTGTAAGCCCAAACTCCAGTAGGTCCTGTGTGAACGTGCTTGGCTTTAAAAAAAAAAATGGGCTTCAACTAAGCAAAATTTAGAACAAGTAATTAACAGGATTAGCAATTTAAGTCAAATAGTTTGAAACATTACCTTGTTTAATAGCGCAGTCAATTCTCTGCATGGTAGGTTTAAGGCATTGCCAACTTACATGGATTAGTTTAATGCATTCTAAGTGTTTGTTAAAATGCCTGAATGAGAGCTAATATAGAACTGTTTTGATTGTGTTATTATTTTCCTTACATGTGTTCAGTAATTTAATTTCCCTTGTATATCTATAGGTTCAAGGTGATTCCTTAAGAGCTTTTCTATTGCCATGTTTCTTCGTCGGGCAACATTGATATTACCTAAATCGAGAAGGCTATTTAGTAGTAGCAGTAGCAGTAGCCATGATCTTGCCAGCAGTATTTCAGAGCTTAATAAGGTATGATAAATTTTATTACTGCAGCTTAAGGTAATTCTAGTTTGTTTCTATAACATCGATATGTACCAAGAGACCACATAGGATGTGTAAAATCGCTATGTTCTACGTTAGAAAATGAGTTAGTAACTGTTCATAAAACATGAAACATCTACATAAACCAAAGAAACATATTTGTGTTTTAAAGTTTTACCTTTCACCTTTTGAATCCAATGTTCCATATTGATATCATTACAAGCCTGCTCGGTACACTGATCATTCCAAACTGACTCGGTGGTCAGCTAAGGACAATATGTGGAAGGCAATACCAAGCTTATGCTCTAGAGTGGCCACTAAGGGAGAGTGTCTGCCCATATACGGAAAACATGACCATATTTTCCCACATTTTTAACGAGTTAAATTACTCTAGTTATCATTAACTCACATATTCTCAAGTTGAAATAAATCAGTTTTACCTCAAACTCATAAAATGATAATTGTTGCAGTTCATATACGTTTATCTTGGATTTCAGGAGATGGAATTTGTATTTGGTGAAGCTCCGCCTACAAGTCTTGCTGGTTCTGGTGAGAGTCAACCTATGGGTCAAGAATCCGAGTTTAAAGCTGTTGAAAAGGTCGAAAGTGAATCTAAACTGACCCATATTAGCGTCAAAGGTGAAGCCCAAATGGTGGATGTTTCTCACAAGGATATTAGCAAGAGAGTAGCTATAGCTAGCTGCAAAGTAATTTTGGGTAAGAAAGTGTATGATTTAGTTTCTGCCAACCAGGTTGCCAAGGGAGATGTCCTTAGTGTGGCGAAAATAGCTGGAATAACTGGAGCTAAGCAAACCAGTAATCTTATCCCGTTGTGCCACAATATTAATCTAACACATGTTCGGGTTGATTTAAAATTAAGCCCAAATGACTATTGTGTTGAGATAGAAGGGGAGGCTGCTTCAACAGGGAAAACTGGGGTTGAGATGGAAGCCATGACAGCAGTCACTCTTGCTGGCCTGACGGTATATGATATGTGTAAGGCTGCATCAAAGGATATTCAGATTACTGATGTGAGGTTGGATCACAAAACTGGAGGGAAGAGTGGGAACTGGTCCAGGGAGAAATGATGATTGTTTAAATATATTATCATTGAAGGTCAAAGAGGTTAGTGTTATAAACTTTTCTTCTTTAAATGCATTCAGTATATCATATCGAGCCATTGATCTCCGCATTTTGAACTAAATCTGAATGTAGACCGTGAATGAATGCATAAAACGGTTGCTTCTTGAAAGAAAGTGAAGTTCTTGAAATTAGTAAGTGCTTGGTAGCTATAACAAGGCGCCACTTCTTGATTTTACTAGGATCTATAGGTGTTCTAGAAAACATTAAATGGATCTAAGGTGGTCATGTGTTCATCTAGCATTTAATTAAGCCGGGAATAAGCAGAACCATGAACGGTCATTGAGTATATGAAGAATAATTATTGCTTGGTCATTTAAGTGATCCATACTAATGGAATAGAATGGGATTCAATAACATTGTCTGGTCATCATCACATATATGGCCATGGAGTAAAAGTCATTGCTTGGTCAAAGGGTCATATTTCAAACTGATAAACGCCATTATGCTTTCTGCTATAATTATATTCAAGCTTGGTGTCTTTGTATGAATATTGATCAGTTATGGATAACTAAAATGATAAGTTTGACCACAAAAGTGAAAATGTTTATTAAATTTAGAGAGTAGAGAGAGTATAATTCCGTAGGCCAAAAAAAGGAATACCTGGAGTCTAGAGATGCGTTGGTGGCAGAAAGTACTTCAGTCTCCCCCTTATTTTGTGGTCCTACGACCTAGCGATCTAGTATATCGTTTGTCTACCCTTTTACAGTGCAACTTCATAGTATGCCTAGACATTGCTTTGTTTTCATGGTATAAATGCCTGTTTCATGTTTTATTTACAAAATGGTAGTTTCATTTTTCTGTATCACATGTGATACATTTTACATCCTTTTCTTTGGCATGATAAATTGCTCTGATCTGAATGATATGCAGGTGGGAGGTATTAGAATTACATGGTGCAATTGGCTTCAACTTTACTCTTTTTTGTGGGCGTTTAGTTTACTTTGGTCATCTCACTTGTGGACTCATGTCGTAATCTGAAACTGTTATGGATTTATGATCTCAATCTATTACTGCACCAAATGTTTGTTTTAAAGACAAAGATTGATACATCTACAATACAGATGTACAATCATCTAATCTAATATCTACAACAATTGTGTTAACTGTCTCCTCAAGTGAGACTTGAACGGTTGAATCCATGTCTGTTAGGTTGTTGAGTTACCCATGTTGTCTTGCCAAATAATTATGTTGAGGGAAAAGTGAATGTGTGACTGTCATATACCTAAGTTAGGTATAGAACTCCTCACATATTAATTTTTTAATATTTATTGCATAATAAATAAATGATCTGGGCCCCATGAATTTTATGGATTAAAAAACTAAGATGTGAGGGAGTTCTATACCTAAGCTAGGTACATGACAGCCTTATATTCCCATCCCTCATATATATATAACTTATATATAAGATTCAACATAAACCTTTCCTCCGCGACTTTCTTGTCATTAGTCATATATGTCGATTTCCAGCTATTGCCATTTCCAAGAGACGGGTTATCCTTGTTACTTACTATATTTGTGTATGTCACTCCATGTTGCTCAAGTTGCGCAACGAATTTTGGGTGCTTGTCTTTCATCTTAGTATATAATATAGGACTTAACAGTATTGGAGTTTCTCCACCGCTTCCTGGCTCTTCATCGCAAAAGAAAATTACCTTGGAGGGATAGTTTAAAATCTGTTATACCAAAAGATTGTTAGAATATACAATCTGTCTTTGAAATAGTGTTTTCTTACAACTAAACTTATGAAGTGTTAGTCTAGTTTCAAGTAAATTTGGAAAGATTAATAGATAAATTATTAGGGATTGATAGATAAATTTGATGATAGTTATAGATATATAGATATTAGAGTAGTCCTTCCACTTGCAGCGCAGTGGTTGGACATGGAGGGGCAAGGATGGGAGACCTGGGGAGACCCACGTTCAATCTCTTGAAAAATTCCTCTAGTAGCCGTTAATTTTAACTGGCGCAAGTTAGAAATTAATATATTGCTTTATTACAAAAAGCCCATTACGTTATTTAAGTTTATAATGCCTCAATGAGTTTGCCTACACCATAAAATTGATCGAACTATTATCATTATCAGTGACCTTTCTATCTATTCTCTTTTAAAAGTTACCCCAAACCATCCATATTTGAACGTAAGAGTTGGGATTATTTACCATGTGCTTTAAAGGGTATTTGAAATAGATAGATTTATCAAATAATAATAACAATATAGGTTCTGGTTAAAATAAAACTAAATATTAAAGTAAAACAAATAAAACAATCTTATTCTCTTAACTAAAAATCATTGTACATCATAAAAATCTCCGTGCATCATTGTGTATACTTGTGTTCTATGAATCATCGTGCATTAATTTTATCATGATCTAACGGTCAACATCTTATCTGATTTGTTTTATTTTAATACTTGTTTTACAATAACCAACCTCTAACAATATATTAAGAAACGGAACATAGGGTGGATCGATGGCATAAGTTTTGCTGTAGACACAGGAAAAAAAAAATAACATAAGAAAACATAATGGAACAAACGACCGGTAAAAATAATTATTCGTGTTATTCATTTTTATAGTATATATACATTCTAGCGTCTAAATATATTAGAAAGGGAATTGTGATGAAATATAAATACGATAATTATCTCTACATATTTTTAGTTAATTGGTTTTAAAACTTAAAAGGAGAATTGATTTGGAATTGAATACAATCTCAGCGGTGGTTGGGTACAATTATAAAGTGGGTTTTGTTAACTTTTATCAATAAACTAGTTTTATACGTCGCGCGTTGCTGCGGCTATTTTCTTTTTTAAAATCAATACCAAAACCAAAAAATCTTAGATATGTTTACTTTAAAGTTTATCAAAAATCACTATAAAAGAAAGGGAAAAAAAGTTAAAGAACTAAAACAAATCATAAAGAAAAGGCAAAGTCAGGGTCGAACTCACAAACGTTTAATTGAAAGACAACACTATAACCACTTTATTAAGATATGTTTGCTAAAAAGCTTAACATATTAAATATATATTTATTGAAGGAGAATATTACAATCAATTCATTCTATATATTCTTGCTCTAAAGTTTGACATATTAAATATATATATTTATTTTGTGGAAATATATATATATATATATATAAACAGCCAAAAAGTTAAATTAAAAAAACCTAACAATCACGAAAAAATAAAAATTGAAATGTAACACCAAAACCACTTTGTCATATATATGTTTATTCAAAAGTTTATCATATCAAATAATATAGTTATTAAAGGACAATACTACAATCATTTCATCCTAAATATGTTTGCTTTAAAATTTGTCATATTAAGTTATATATATATATATATATATATATATATATAGGCAAAAGTGAATGTAAGGTTGTTCCATACCTAATTCCATACCTAAGCTTAGATATGGAATCCCTCACATATCAATTTTTTAATATTTGTTGTATAATTTAAAAAAAATATCTAAATTTACAAACAAATTCCAAGCTAAAATTTTGCCCGTGGTTGCTTTTTTCTTGTGTCTACTTTTTAAAACTTGAAAAAAGGTGAAAGTTTATATCAATTATTGCACAAACCCATGAACAACTTTCTTCCCTTTTTCATCTGTTCATAAAAATTCATCTCTACTTGTTCATAGATTCATAATCCCTCTCATTCTGTAACTAAATTAAATTCACAACTTTGAAACCCAAAATCTTTTAATCCAAATGACCACTTCAATGGCTACTATCCAAAACCAAAACCAAACCACCAAACCACTTCCAACATTTCTTGGTTCTCCAAGGCTTTTCTATAACATCTTCATGACCAAAAGTCTTTAGGATGTAGAGTCAACATCACCAACTTCAGTTCTTGACACGAAACAACTATTAATTTCAAATTTAAAAAAATGAAAATTTTCATCATCCCATTTCTATGTTATGACAGTGAGAAAAGAGATGAAAAATCTCTACTCACAACCAATTTACTTTCGTATCAAATGTTTGTGAGCAACGGAAGAATGTTGGTTCGTAGCAAGATTTTTTTTTTTTGTTACAGTATTTGGTATTAGTTGATGAGATGATATTTGATAGCGGATACAATCAGGATATTTGATGGCGGATACAATCGGAAGGTTAGTTGATTTTAATCATCTTCATTGAGCGATCATCTAATATGTTAAAGGTTAGTGCGGTTGTTGCTGTTGATTGTTACCCGCTGTTGTTGTTCCCGATGATTGTCAACTGCGGTGAAATGAGGCCGGTGGTTCTTACCAGCCATGGGTGTCCCGTTGATTTTTCCCGGCGATGGTTGTTCCTATGTATATGTATATGTATATGTATATGTATAGGTGTATATGTTATATATATGTATATGTGAATGCAATGGAAGTTATACATGATGCTGTTGAGATTGTACGATTAGTTGCAGTGACTCTATATATGCATATATCTATGATATAGAATTTGTACGTTGTGCATTTGAAACTGTACTTTTAGCTATAGTAGATTATACTCTCAACCAAAAGTTACTTTTTATTTATAATATATATGGGGATAACTTATATGATGATAACTTATATGATGTTAACAGTATATAGTTAGGTGATCTTTGTGAATGTTTGTGAGGGGAAACATTAAAATCGGGGGGAGGGGGGGGCTTTTTATCATTAAAATATTTATGTATATGCAGCATATATAATGTTAACAGCATATAACATTTTCCCAATATATATCTACCTATTATATAAAAAGAGCCTCTATTTTACTGTACATCCCTTAAAAATTGCCACGATGGCCTCAACAGTTTCATACTGTTATCCCCCTTTAACCACAAGCAACTTTCTATACCAACCCTAACCTACTGTCAATTTCTTTTCACTTTTTCATTATTGCAGGCAAAATTGCACTCTTTTCTCTCTCTTTTGCTGATCAGACCAGACAAGAACAAGGAAGAAATCAACCAAAAACTCATCCAAATAATTGTTAGATCATTCTATTTCTTGCAAGCAAAGAACCCCTCTTTTGGGTCACATTTAATATATGGCTCTGAGCACTCAAATACACGGATTTAATTAAGCATCATTTGGGGCTTGGAAAACAGGTTCATTCTCTTAAAATTTCAGATCTGGCAAAGTTATTTAGTTATTATTTAAACATCATATATGCGATCCTGATCCTCAAGTAGTCCATTTATCTTAATAAGCTCAATATTATTGATTTACGTATTTTTTATTCCCTGTTTAAAGTTGTCATCCTCAAATAAAAGAAAACAATACTTCTTTACCAAATAAGAAAGGGTTTTTTATAAAACAAAATTAGATTAATAAACATTAGAGCTGAAGAATCTGATATTTGTAATTTGGTGTTTGTTGTTTAATATAAGTTGTTTCGAATTTTTACTGTTGGCTATGGCTTCAAATACCGATAAAAAATCCAGTTGTTTTCGTATTCTATTTTTATTTTTCGGTCATTTACTAAGATCTTATACATTACCAGATTGCTATGTCGTTTATTATTTTGTATGTGCATTTGAATAAAGGACCACAAGTAACAATTTGATGATGGAGTTCCAAGAGGTGAACTGAACTGTATTGTACAGATAGGTCATCTGATAGAGGGATCAAAGTACCACTTTTTCTTTTGAGGTCTGCAAACAATTATTTGCATCCGTAAAAGAGACCATAGTTTCTTGTGTTGGCTAAAACAAGTAAATTTGTTGATTTCATTTTTGTATTCCTTATGTGCGTACATTGAACCAAAATTTATTTCATTATATTTGTTTGGTTTTAGCTTAATTATCTGCGATTAAGTTACTAAACGGGACAAAGCTTGCTAAATGGTGATGGAGGTTTTTCATTGAAAAGTGGTTCTTTGGTCAAATGTTATTCAAGAGAGAGCTACATGGAGGTTATCTATTGGCTTTGGGTGTAGGATTGATAGCCCGTGTTTGTCATAATATTGGCAGGGCAGAACTGGCTTCTGACAAATTGAAAATTGCAGGACAACTGCAAGCTCGTAAAAAGCGTTTAGAAGAGATTGAGTAAGAGGGTCCAAGGTAACTACCGTTATTTTTCCATTTTAAGTTTGTTACTTGACATTAAGTATTACACCATACGATGTTGGTGTGTATCAGTTATTAAGCTGAATATGTTTATGTTTTTCATTACATTTGTTTTGAGAAACCTCTTGGGACTAATTTATTTGTTTCACACGATACTATTAAGTTCCAATGGTTTGTTTCTGGTTATATTATGGTTAACTGTTTGATTTTTTATATATACTATTTGTGGCAGATCAAGAAAAGAGGTAGGAGGAAAGGATCTTGAAGCACGCACTAAGAATATCACTGGCAGCTAAATCATGTGACCCAATCTGGCAACTCTGTCCTAAGAATCTTGATTCTTGATTCTTGAAGCACTCAAGACAGCAGCAACAGCTCGAAACTACCAATCTATATTCACTATTGCTTGAATTGTGATATATACAGTCAATTTCTTAATCAAAATTGCCACCTTCCATAATTTTTTTTTTTTCATTTCTTATTTTCAGCTGTACCAAAAATGTGATCAGAATGTACGTAGTGTCAACATTCTTGAAGAATATTTGGAAAAGAATACAAAAGATGCTGATCTTAGTGTGGTTCTTTTACCGGCTTAGGTGCTTATGTCCATGGACAACCTTGACTTCTATTTACTTGTTATGCCATGACCCCATTACCTTGATAGCCTTTTAGAATAGGGGTTTCAGTTTCAACCATGTTGACAGTGTACCACTATACCACTACTTTATGTTTAACCCATACCTTGATGTCATCAATAAAGAAATCTTAGTTTATCTTATAACACCCTTTCAAAATGGTTGTGACCATGTCTTTGTGCTCACCATTTCTTTTGGAGGTAATTATGGAAGTTGAAACTTTCAATTGGTTTTGTTAGATTGCAAAGACAATATGTTTATTATATGTGTACAAGTGAACGTCTTGAAACTCTATAGAATTACTCTTTTTAATCTCTAGAGATTTTTAATCTCTATAGCATGATATAGACTTTAGATTGCACGACCAAATATACACTAGTAATATATATATAAACATACATTCACACACATCTATCTTCCTCTTTCTTTCCCTCCTAAGCAAAGCACAAAACCACCACCTTTACGGCACGACACCACCTCACTACACCAAGCCACCGCGACTACCACCACAGTAAGAACCACCACCAAGCACCAGTCACGATCACCACCCTTTCCAGCCGATCATCACCTTCATTCACCATCACCATCTACAACTACCAACATCATCATCATGGCCGCCGGCCAGCCATCATCTCTCTTTCTTCGACTACTACCGCCGCCGCTGTTGCTGATACAACAACCGCCTAGCCCACTCCACCACTACTAAACGCTACTGCTGTTGCGAGCTGATCACTGCCGCTACTCCGCTGCTGTCCACCATTCCCGACCACTGCTGCTATCTTCACGGTATACATGCGAGTATATATACATATATATAGTGTATGTGAAACAAAATAAGAATATACGTATATGCATGAATGTATCGTCCCTGTGCGTTTCACGAAACAGAAACCGGAAATATATACATACCCGGCGTGCGTGTGTGTATGGTGAAACGGAAATAAACTATATATATATATATATATATATATATATCTAATATATAATAAAAGAGAAACCTTATTACATCATCATGTCAAATTATAGCCGTTCGATTAGTTTTTTCTTAATGGATCTATGGTTTAGATTAAAAGATTGATTCTTGCTGATGTCATAAATTAAGATTTAATTTTAATTTAATA
>JAOEHQ010032402.1:0-13116 GCA_025447715.1 Asclepias incarnata | reverse complement strand
CCGGAGGCACGACAATTAATAGGGGTAAACCCTGCCCCCTCAGACTTGAACCTGGGTCTCCCCAGATCCAAGTCCTCGTGGAGGACTTCCTTTATCTCAAAGTTGGCCTAGGTGAGGATTGAACTTGAGACCTCTCAGTCAACAAATAGATGCCAAGCCACTAGACCAACTCATCATTGATTGAAATAAAATTAATTGACAACTTAATTTCCATTCAATCTAATAATAAGTTAATTGGCACATTTACTCCATGAAATCAAATTATGGGTTGACATATTAGTTATGGGATGACATGCATGATAATTATAATAAATGAATAAAATTTAATACCAACTTATCATTGGTTTGTTGGATGAAGTCTTTACTTTCTACATGTCAAACCCAAATTCAAATCCTCTTATCTACATGATTTTTCAGTATTTCAATAGGGATTATTCTTAGTCATAATACACGTAGGACTCATGTCTTCTCACTTGAGCCGTGTAAGAGATGACGTGGATAGGCTCAATGAGTGACATAGGATCTACCTATTCCCAGTTATAGGTATAGTAAGATGTATTACTCGTAGTTTTTAGGAATATACTATAGAAAACTTAACAATTAGCATAGAGGGAGGTGAATGTAAGGCTGTTTCATACTTAAACTTAGGTATGAAACTCCTTCACATTTTTGTTTTTTAATCGTTAAAATATATGATCCCAAATCATTTATTTATTTTTACAAAAAATATTAAAATATTAGTATGTGAGACCTTCCATACTTAAGCTTAGGTATGGGACAACCTTATATTCATTTTTGCCATTAGCATAAGACATTAAAATAACAACATGAACAACAATACATATTTATATTTATAAATAATAAATAATAATAAAAAGAAGAATACTATGTAAAAATTTGTCGAAGTGAATAGTTATTTTAAAACATTAAAATAAACAATAATACCTTTAGATTAAAAATAATAATTTTAACGCTCCAAATTTATCACATCAAAATAGTCATTTCCTCATATTGCGTTATGTCTCGTATACATTTTGTTACACGCAATCTCATCTCACCTACATAATATAACCACAACAATGCAATATGTTGAAAAGCATTTTATTTTTAAATTTATTTTATTTTTATTTTTTGGTAAAAAGTTGACAAATTAGAGGAAGCATTATCCCCACGCAAAGCATAAGATTTCTTAGGAGGGCCCAAAACTTAATGGTTTGTGTAAAAGGTTAAAGTCAGAAGTATGAGTATAATCTACATTTCAAAGTTGTATATTTATTTCGTAAATGAATTGTTTTATTTGGATCGCTTATCTATAATCCTTTGTAAAGCATTATCTTCTCCCTTTCTTTTTTTTATTTAAATGTTTAAAACTGAAGGGAGTGAAGTAAAGATTTCATAAAGTACAGGGACCAAAATGCAAAAAGGAAACTTAGCCAATTCTATCATCACAAATGGATATGATTTGTTCATATATGCAAGTTAAAATCACAGAATCTGCAAAAGAAATGGATATGATTTCATCATCAATGCAACCTCTAAATGTCCTTGAAACTCTAAACAGACCCAAATCGAACTACAATTCTAGAATCTATGCATTGAAACTTAGTGAACTTGCATTGACCCACCAACTGTTTGATGAAATGCCTCACTCAAATGATTCTTTAGTTTGGAACACTTGTATTCAAACTCATTTAGGAAATGTCGATTACCACAAGGCGGTGATAACGTATTGTGAAATGTTAACGCGTGGTGTCCGTCCTGATAGGCACACTCTCCCTCGAATGTTATCGGTCTGTAGACTATCTGGTAGCTTGTCATTAGGCAAACAGTTTCATGGGCAGGCAATGAAGTTGGGGGTGTGTAATGATATGTATGTAACTAGTGGTTTGATTGAAATGTATGGGAATCTTGATGGCATTGATGCTGCAAAATGGGTGGTGGATAATTCCGAGAGGAAGATGAGTTGTGTAGCTTGGACATTGTTGGTCAAGTTGTATATTAAGGAAAAGAAACCTGCATTGGCTATTAAGTTGTTTAATGAGATGGTTAAGTTGGGTGGTAAGATAGATGCGGTTTTAGTAACTACAGCTATTAGTGCTTGCGTTCTTGAAAGGTCGCTGAAGGATGGTAGGAATGTTCATCAAACGGCTAGGAAACATGGGTTAGAGTTAAACGTGTTGGTGAGTAATTCTCTTTTGAAAATGTACATAGAATGTGGTAGTGTAAAAGATGCTCGCGAGCTTTTTGATCAAATGGCATCTCGAGATGCCATTTCATGGACATCCATCGTTCAAGGGTATGTGAAGAATGGGGAGATAAACGAAGGGTTGAAATTATTCAGAAAGATGATACTTGAGGACAACATAAAACCGGACGTCGTAGCAATTTCTAGCATTCTTCCAGCTTGCGCAAGAATGGCAGCCCATAAAAATGGAAGGGAGATTCACGGGTACTTGGTTAGGAATCAAATTCCGATGAATCTTAAAGTTGAGAATTCTTTGATAGACATGTATGCAAAATCAGGATGGTTGGAGTATGCTTCAACGATATTTTCAAGAATGAATTTAAAAGATATTGTGTCGTGGACGGTGATGATATTAGGCTACAGTTTACACGGTCAAGGTAATATTGGAGTTGATTTATTTCAGAAAATACCAGCAATGGACATAGATGAGATTGGTTATGTTGCAGCCCTCTATGCGTGTTGCACATCCCGCTTGGTTGAAGAAGGTATGCTTTATTTTAAGTGCATAAAGTCACCTAAACCGGCACATTGTGTTTTAATGGTTGCACTTTTATCTCGTGCTGGAAAATTTAACGAAGCAAGAGCCTTTATTAATGAACATGGGATATCAAGGCACACAGAGGTATTAAGAGCATTGATAGATGGTTGCAGAATTCATAGAAATCTAACTACGGGAAAAAGATTAATTGAGCAACTATGTGATTTAGATCCCCTAATTGCAGATAACTACATAATGATATCGAATTATTATGCACAATGTGGGAAATATGATATGGTTAATATGTGGAGAGAGACCATAAGAGACATGGATTTGATACCAAAGGTTGCATATAGTTGGATAGAGTTTAGAAATAAAGTTCACGTCTTTAGAACAGGGGATGTATCGCATCCAAGATCAGAGGGTATATATTGGGAGTTAGAGTGTTTGATGAAGACCTTTGAAAGAGAAGGATTTCACTGGGTTCCAGATTTTAGTTTCCATGATATAGATGAAGAACGAGAGTGTATTCCAATTGGTCATTGTGAGTTGTTGGCAATTTCGTTCGGTTTGATTAGCACTAAAAGCGGAGCTCCTGTTCGTGTGACCAAGAATCTCCGTGTTTGTCATGGATGCCATGAGGCTGCAAAGTATATCTCTAAAGCAGTTGACCGAGAGATTATATTGAAGGATCCAAATCGTTTTCACCATTTTAAGAATGGCGTTTGCTCTTGCCAGGACTTCTACTAATTGGTTTTTGAGTGATTTGTGTGAAATCTATAACCTTGATAAAGGTCAAAAATTGATCAAGCACGGTCTGGAGGGATAAGGACCAACTGAAGCCGCTAACCTCTGTGGTCCATGGTTGACCACGTGAGGCAAATGGTCTCGAAGAGCAGCTAGCATACTTGGTATGCAACAAAAACACTCTCCCTCAAGTTTTTATTTCCTTTCAAATGATGTAGGTGGGATCTAAGGGAGCCAAAACATTGAATACCGATTGAGTTGCGGGTTCACACAACATAGCTGATCAATGTTGGTTGTGACATGACATCTAGCCAGCTTGGGTATTCAGAATCCCCATCTGGTGTTTGGAAGTAAAAGATGAACCAGAGTGAGCTTGATCTTGTTCAGGATGGACATATTAAATTTTGCATTTGTACCCTATCAAAATAAATGAAACAAGTGTATCTGTGTATATATGTATATAAGACTATGCACATACATTTTTAAGTACGTGGTTTTGCTTGTAAATTTGCAAATGAAATATTTGTATCGAGTTAGGACATAAAAGGTATATATGCGTTTCCAATCAAATATAATGAAATGAAATAAGCAAATTTTAATCTTCTTCGATACTTTGATAGAACACTCTTTTGAAATCCTCCATATGTCTGACCTGCAAACACAAAGCTAGAATCAACGACCCATCTCCTTCTTCCCCACGAAGAACCAAGAAATCACCATCTTCGGCATCATTAGTACCTGGACCTGTAAAAATCTCCTTTCCCCACCCGAAATCAATACCATACATTGGCAACGTTATCCAGCTGATCACACCCAGATTTGGGTTCCCATAAAACGGCCCTTCATCATCTTTAGCCAACTGCAAATCTTGAAACTTTGACAAATCTTCCTGGTTCTTCAAGAAATCAATCACTGAATTCACAAACTCACCGTTCACCTTCTCAATTGTGTCTCGTATCTTACTTGAAACATACCCTAACGTCTCTGAAACTATCTCACCGGAAGTCCCGGTGGCGATCACGTCAATGATGGCGTTTCCAAAGTACTTATCCGGCAATGGCGGGTTCATCCTGCTTCTAACGTCAATACAAACACCGATTGAAGTTGGCTGCTCCAGTTCAAGATTACGAATCTTGCATGCTGTTCGCCATGCATGTGCTGTTACGACTTCATAACGTGTAAAATTACGACTGGTTTCAAATATTTTGTTTTTGTTAGCTTTGTTTTGTAGTTTTCTGACTAAGGTTTTAGTTAACTTCAACATTGTTACGGTGGTTTCCTTGTTACGTTGATTTTCATTGCTAGACTGACCTAGAAGGTTTGGTGGAAGACTACTTTGTGCATGTTGTTCGATACTAGTGTTAAAACTTGTCGCTGGAAGACCACCAGCACGCAAAACTTTTCTATCAAGATGGGGTGGTGGTCCCAATGGTTCACCACGACAAACTCTAGCCCATTCTGACAGAAAATGAAGCGCGCTTTGCCCATCCACGACAACATGTGATATAAAAAACCCTAGAGCCCATCCTCCACATTGAAATCTTGTAACTTGTAAAAGCAACAATGGCATTTCTTCAAGGGATGTATGGCGATAATCTACTATAGGAATAAGTTGGTCAAAGATCGGATGCTGCATGAAATCATCCAAGTCTGCTAGTTTTACGTCTGCATAAGCTTCAGTGAACTGTACCCCGGCCGCGTTGCAGTTAAGTTCCAGACGGCCACCAGCTAAAGAAACTAGCCGACCAGCTAGAGGGTAGAAATGAACGAGTGTGGTGGTGAGGGAATTTATTAGGGTTTGTAGGAAATTGTTCCAGTTTTCAGAGGATCGGGTATAGAAGTAGATGGTAGGGACATGTGTGGTCATACCAGTCTGGTCTAGTTCGGATAACGCAATCCGACCAGACCATGTTCGCTTGGCTGGTTTGACCATGGAAAGAGGGTTTGTAGTGACTCTCATTTTGATTGAAGAAAGAGTGTCTGATTGTTTGAGACTATTTATAAATGAAAACAGGGAAGTGGTCATTATAATGGTGTGAAACTTGAGTTACGGCACAAAGAAAGGGGCATGGTGTTTAATTGTTTAATCTTCATGAATAGAGATGGTTCATTACTCCAAGGCAAATAGTTTTAACACTTTAACCTGATCTACAGTTCAATATATGCAACTTCTTATAATTTTATCATAAAATGTAACCGAAGAAACGTACATAACTTTTGCTCATTTTGTGTCGAAAAAATCTCTATTTTGTCTGCTCTTGTGATGTAACATAAGAGCACACTTCAGGCGTTTGGCCGTTAGGATAAGTTTCCAAAGTTTGATTCCAGTAAAATATACATGATTTCAATAGAAATTGAACTCTTTTCTTTGAAAACATTCAAACGATCATATCCAACAATTTTTGCAATCAATCCCCCCACATTATTGTGCTATTGGGGATCCAGCAATTTGCCAAAGAGCCCACATACAAGTCGATAAAGGGAAATTTATTGCTAACAAGTAAAAAAACAACACGGATGCAATCAGTTACAACACAGTAGTTGTTCAGCAAGAAAATGGGTTCACAAACATAGGCTACTTGGATCAAAAGGTCGGTAATGGAATGATCAGATACGGCCCATAAGATACCTGAAGCATTCATTGAGAATTTAACCTTTGAACATCAACCAAGTTGTAAAGGTCACCACGGCGTTGCTTCTGTAGTGGGAGATTCGTCCTGGACGTTTAGAAGCAGATTATAAGTAACAGTTAACGGTAGATGTGGCAGATTAGGTGGGGTGGTGGGTTGTCTAACGGGTTTCAGGAGAAAATGGGTAAATATTACTATTTTAGTGCCTCAAATGATCACAAAAGTATGTTATTTCAAAACTAATCCAAGTTTCTAAATAAATAATACTAGGAGGTTTATGCATTAAAAGATATTTTGGGACTTTTCAACTTCTTCAACCCGTTTTTATGCAAGCTATATTTTTAGTTTACTATTTTGATATAAGTAAAACATAACAAGATTTGATCCATCCATAAAAAAAGGTCAAAATGCACTACGGCGTAGTAGTAAAGTCTTACCTTCTTAGATCTAATAGTGAATAATCAATTTCAGATATGATGGTTGCCTCATCGTGTTCTGTAGTAGCCAATACCTCTCCAAACTGTGACAAATGCTATGACTTCAGGTTAAACCGTTAATATAAAACACTCTTTTCAGTCACACAAATCACCCAAATACAACATATACAAGATTGTTCATAGAAGTATAGAACTTTGAAACTGAAGATGAGAAACTTACCGGTCCAACAAGGGTCGAATGGCCCCATGCCACATACCCAGCTCCAGCTTCTCGAGCAGGAGAGCAAGTTGCTACATATAACTGTCACAAAATTTATAGTATTTAATATTTGAATGAAGAAATAAACTAGATATAGTAATGCACTAATGCATGAAAACTAGAGGTGGCTCAACAAGAAGGTTGAGTAGCAGACTAACAGTTCAAAACAGGTTAAAGATTTTACAGGTTGGAACGAGTCAGGCTGGTTTGGACGAAAACACTTGCCTGTAATTTTTTTTTAACAATTAGTACGTCAAAAATGATTACAATAATGATATAACTTCTGAAAATAATCTTACTTTTTTGAATAAAATAATTTAAGACGTCTTAAGCATGAGAAATATATTTTGGCTGACTTTGGACCCATTTCCTTTGCCAGTTTGACCTGTTAGTCATTAGAGATAAACCAAAACTTCGACCAGTCATAAGTAAATGGGTTGAAATTGCCATCTCTAATAAGACCCAAGTTGCCTAAAATTTAAAAGGTTTCAGGAACAAATTAATCAAAAGTCACGAATTCTCTGCATGGGGAATCTTCTGGGCAAAATCAAATGATAGTAGCCGCTTAAAAGATTCTAGCACAGTTCGAAAACTAGACTTAATATGATTGCAGAGAAAATAGGCACTGAAAAACACTCAAACAAGGAGACATCATCATTTCTATGATATATCACAACTCCCAATAACAGTTATAGCATTTTTCATGGGACGTTGAATGTAGTTAACGATATTTAATTAGAAAAAAAAAATGGTATTATCCAAGTACCAATAGAAGAAAGCAAAATTTTATATACCAAGTAAAAAGGGAAATGCTCCTTGTTGTACAAAGATATTGGCATGCAACATTATTGTTCCAACTAGAACACATTGTCCATCTCAATAAACTAAATTGTCTTCTTTTAGTTTAAATCCTATAGATTTCATTTCTATGTGTTTCCAGTCATAAAATCAAATACATGCAACACATTATCATAAATTACAATTGTAACTTTAAGATCATAAATCAAACTAATCAATATTTGTATCAATTGACAAATTTTAGTTAGAAGGACTTAAAAAACCAAAAAGTAGCTCTTGTGGCATTAATCTTATGCCTTTCTTACTTTTGCATATTTTGTTAAAAATGTTTTGAATACTTAATAAAGTGACTAATAGTCATTCACATTATCCACTAAGAAAACTAATCATCATTCAGATTTCATAATTTAGTAATTCCAGACAGGGCTTCTAACCAATTCAGACCACTTCCTCAGTCAATTTTAACAAATAGTCAGAACAACTTACAGACAGAGCTAGTAGCATACCTGATTATCAGCCGCCCTGCATATCAAATACAAAGAAGTAAGTAAACCACAAGGGATAAAATTTATCGTTTAAAGGTGAAAAAAAGACATCATACAGATTACAGGGAAACAATTTGTAATCTTTTTCACAAAAATAAACCAATTAAAGAATGAGAAAAAAGTTACATGCTAACCAAAACTCTTTTCATCAAAATATTCTTTAACCTCGAAAGCCATAACATAATACAAGTAAAAGGCCTATAAAATACTAGGTAATAGATGAGTAAAAACAAACAAGACTCAACATACCTTGCCCTTTGTAGTAACTCCCAATGCAGTGGACCAGTAGTCATGTTGAAGGCCCCGGGATAACAAAGTAGATGAGCGCCTGATAGGAAATTAATTAAAGAAGTGAAGCAAGGTAAAATTGTTATAGATTTTGAACTTAACATTTTATTCTGCTAATAATCTGTCTGACTGGTGTACATAGTTTTGTTGAAAAATAATCCTAGAATGACTATTTTGGCACGCATAAACACATATCTCAAATGCAGAAAGTAGAAGCTTGCGAGTTTTAGCAAACCTCTAGCTGCATATAGCATGGCCAGTTCCTGAAATCGGATGTCATAGCAGATACCAATACCTATGCGTCCAACATCTGCATAAAATTTGGAATGAGGATCTCACTAATTCAAGAGATAATATTCCAACGTACATTGACAACATAAAAGGAGATTTAGATCTGCCCACATAAAACTAGTAGCAGAATGCGTCATGAATAACTAAATATTGTGCTATGAGGATCCTATGTTATCAGCATCAAGTCTCAACTAGATGTCTTGATACACATGTGCAATATTAATTATTAGCAAACCTGTATCCACAACAGTAGGAGTTTCTCCAGCAGTAAGAGTCTTTGACTCCTCAAATGTAATCTTTCCAGGAATATTGATATCAAAAAGGTGTATCTGTCATGTACATATCAAACTGCTTATCAGGATTTTGTCTATAAACAATCATGAGCCATCATAAAGTATGCTACAAAGCCCTTATATAACTCAGTAAATAGTATCTGCTGAAGCAATTTGATTATCCTTTCTATTTTAAATCACAATTCAAGTTGTGATCATGATGACTTTAATAATATACATGTGTCAGGACTAAATAGTAGAACATAATGCATATTTCTGCATTTGTACATCTCCCGGAATGAGATGGTGCAATTAAAGTTTACATTGTGAATAGACCAAATTTAGATGGCAAAATGCACAGTTTGGGTAAGGAGTCATAAAGGATCAGGTTGACCCAAAAACACTTTTTTCCAAGCTTCCTTAATTTGTTGATTTGTTCTTATAAATAACTATTGTTATTATAGTATGATTACAGGAAGTATATCATTACAGTCTTGATCTAACTTTTGCATATAATGATTTCTGAGGTTATACACTTTTGGGCAACTTCCGACATGTTCGAGCCATTGTCACCATTTCTGTTTTAGCAAAATCTTTACTTTGGCGTATTTGACTTGTTATAGATAAAACATAACCCAAACTAACACATTCATCAGTAAAAGATATGTACTTGCCACCTCAATTTACAACAGTACCTTTCTGTGTTTCGCTTTCAGCTTTCCTTCAGTATCAAAAACGCAACACGTATTGTACAGCTTGTCCCCACATCTTTCTGGTATAGACCCACCAACTATCGTGATCTTCAAAGAACGAGCAACGTCAGATAACATTGCTGTTGAAGGAGATGAGTCTTTCCCAGCATCAATGTCCTCGGCATACACAGGGAAGCTCTCATTAGCATAAGGACTGTTCCATATTTCCTGACATGGGAAATCACAAGATTATGCAACTTGTTAAGCTTTCAAAGCTGAAGCAAACTGTGAAGCAAATTAACTAGCAAAGAAAAAAAACACAAATTGAGATAGCCTTAGCCCTTGGGTTGAGTACTTGGACATAAAGAAAAAATAGTAAAAGTTGATAATAGAAAATTACAGGCAGAAGTACAAGCTTGGCGCCCTTTTCTGCTGCATCCTCAATTGCTAGACGAGCATGGCGAATATTTCTCTCCTTGTCTGCTGTCACAGACAACTGACATAATCCAATCTTGAACTACAAAAAGGAGGAAACAAAACACGAAATAAATACAACACCACATAAGCCAATAAAGTATCCGAATTGAGTTTAAAACTTACATTTAGTCCATGGATACTGAAACAATGCCAATAATGTATAACCATACAAAAGTGTACGCACAAGTTCAAAAATAGACAAGAACTCAAAGATCATGATTGTATACAAGACTACAAGTATTCCCAAACACAAAAGGGTGCAATTCTAACTGATAATCAGGCCAGGTTCTAATTCTATTTTAGAAACAGTAGAATACTTGAACTCTTGCAATCTCAATTGAGAATGCAATAATACATCCCCAAGAGTTCCATTCCAATTACATATAACTTCCCACCCAATCGCACACCTAAAACTGTAACATACAAACATAGAATACAGTACCCCTACAAATCACAATACCTAATAATACAACTTAACAGTTTACACAAAGCAATTTTGTATAAATCCTACTTTTAAAATTTGCTTTTGTATGTATAAATTTTTTTATCTTGCACTTTGATAGTTTGATATACCTAATATCTAATGACTTGTACCGATAGCGTGTCAACTTATATTGTTTGCTCCCACATAAGCTAAAAATATATGTTACATGATAAAGAGGTAACCGCATACGTAAAATAGCAATAAATTAAAAGTCTGAAAACATACAAAAACAAGTTTTATAGTAAAAAAAAGACAACATAAAGTTTGAAAGTAAGGGATAGATGTTTGCAAGTACATAACTTTAAATGTTGTATTGTGTGTATTCAGCTTTCAAATATAGCAATTGTATTTATTCGGTGATACTTTTGCGACGTTTAACGTTGTATTTGTATACATACTATAGACTTCAAACGAAAGTTAAATATATTTCCAAACACTTGAAAAGTAACTTATAAATGTATCAGTGTATCCTACTTTATATAACATCCTTTCGTATGTATCAAACTTTCAATTCATTGATATCGCGGATATCAGATGACATCATCATCATCATCATCACCACTTTACAAGTCATAAGAGGTTAGATACATACAATTCGTGTAAAGTTTAATACATTTAAAAGAAGAAAAAAAATGAAAAGGAAAAGGAAACCTTGGAGATAGGAGGGAGGGGCAAATCAATAGCAGGCGGAACCCTAGCTTTGTCAGGACTAAATGATGACGGCATAATCGATAGTGATGATGATGAGGCACGAGTGATTATATTATTAACTGGAATTCTGAAGTTGCGTAGCGGTGGTTGACGGTGCAGGAACGGCGGAGGTGTGGAGCGAGCGACGGCAAATGATGATGATCGGAGAGCAGAGAGAGTTACCGGAGAAGATGTGGAAAAGAAGGATGATATTGATCCACTTCTCATCTCATTTCTTACTATCACCGGTTGAAATTCACTCGCTCACTCACTGCTGCTGTTATTTTCTGGAAATTTTTATTATTTATTATTTTTACTTTTATTATTTAATTTGTTAAGAAGCAATATTTTAAAAAACAGATTTTTCGTCGAACCAGCCATCTCATCACGCCCGGTCGAACCGGTTCAACCGGTTGCTTATTAATTTTTGTTAAACAAAAATGTTATTAAACTTGTTACAATCGAACGAAAATAGTCAAAATATAATTACAATCAACTCAAAAATAATACCAAATATTTATAATTCAAAAAATATATGTATGTTTTAATGCTACAAACAACTAAAAATAACATAAAAATTACAAAAAAAAAAAGAAGAAAAAAGCGGTTGAACCGGAAAAACCGGAAAACCGGTCGGTCCGCAACAGTGGAAAAAACAGCCAAAAAACTGGGGTTAAAAAACCGGTCTTCAAACCGCGCACCAGTCCGACCGGTCCAACCGACCGGTCCGATCCGGTCTTTAAAACATTGTTAAGAAGATAAGCAATAACTAGGTAATTCAGAATCCCCGCGTTGCGGAGCCATAATTATCGTTTTTGTGCTTCTTTTTTTTAAGACAATACCATAAACACAACATCGTAAATGTGTTTACTCCCATATTAATAATTATGTAGAACATAATGTTTAAAAAAAATACCAAAAAAGAAATAAAAACACAAATATATTTATTTAAGAGCAATTGCCACTCCATCCAAGGTCAACTTTGTTTAATATTTACTATGTTAAGTATATATGGCTTTGCGGTTTTTTTACATGGTATGTCACGTGACGGGTAATCAAATATGTATATATTAATGAGTAATACCACAATGATGTTCAAAATGTTGCAATATCGAATATGTATATTTATTTTGTTCAAGAAAACCAAAAGGTAAAAAAAAATCAAAAACCAAAATAAATGTGCAAGGGAAAAAAATTATTCTGGCTGGTGTCACGTGACTGGTAATCAAATATATATCTATTAAAGGGCAATACAACAATCACGTTAAAAAACCTAAAAAAAAGGTGCAAGAAACCAAAAAGTAAAACCAAAAACAAAAACCTGCCCAAAAAAATAAAAAATGGGAGGAAAAAAAGGGGGTTAAAAGCAATGGGTTCAAAACCAAAGGCACGTGACAACGTCTGATTGGTTCCACATGACGATAATCAAATATATATTTATTAAAGGGCAATACCATAACGATGTTCAAAAGATTACAATATCGTATGCATAACTAAAATCCCATATTCCTAAAAAGTAGGTATTTGAGGTCCACGGGTGATGTGTTCTAAAACCGAAAGAACGTGAATGAGGTAAAAAACAATGCTGGATCGAAAAGCGTTTTTACTTTGAGCAAATGTACATATAACATGTAAAAAACAATGTTTGGCATAGCTTATTGTAACATCCCGATCTCTTTATTTCCTTGTCGTTAGTTTGACCGTTAGTCAAACGTGTGCCTTCTGTTAGTAGATTAAATGTGTAAGTAGATACTCTATGTGTGAGAGTATATGTGTGTTATTA